>JABFOX010001935.1:0-12110 GCA_022817665.1 Axea sp. ZL-2020
AAATAATAGCAATAAAATGATAATTAATTAAATTAATAAGCAATTTAGGAAAAAAAAAACTATTGGTTCAAAAGCACGTTTTTAAAACATCGATTATTTTAAGATATTGATTTCCTAAATGAAGATTCTAACCAGTAAAATAAATAAATAAAAACCTCGTTATTTAAGGTGTTGCTATCTTAAAGAAAGACACTTTTGCAATATTATCTTGATAAATTAATTATTGATATACAAAACAAATTTTTTAAAAATTAAAAATAATTATACCAGAGAATTATATAATAGTATAATAATAAAATACAATGAAAATAACTAAAATATAATATGAGCCAATTATTGATAGATTAATCAGTTAACTTATACATATTAAATATTTAGTATTATATGCAATGTAAACGATTTTAATACAAAAAGAGTACATCAAATTACAAAATTAAATAAACTATTCATTAAATTTAACGAATTATCTTAATTTTATAAAAGTAAGTTTTAAAAGTGTCAGCCACTGAAATATTCATTCTAACATATATCTTATGAAATACTAACAAAAGAAATGTCACATAAAACTAAGAATATAATTGTAGAATATTTTTGGGTAAAGGGAGTAATATTTATTATAATTTACATGAAACATGAAACAACAGTTTTGTTTTTGATTATCATTAATATTTCTTTTATCATTGATATTTATTTTAAGTTTGCTAATTTTAAACTATTTTGTGTTAACATTAGAAGAATATTTTATATATAAATTAAATAAAATGTTTCTTTAAATATTACAAATTTATCTTTTAAATTTTGATTGGCGAACTATTTAAAGACGAAACAAATTTACAGTGTTGCATATATGCTTTATATGTGTAAAATATGTAACATATTACAAAAATTACAAAAAATAATGACAATAAATTTCATGTATAACAAATTGTTAAATTAATATTTATTTTAACGTTTATTTTAATAATATGGACTAACATTATTATTTACTATTATTTAGGAGATTGTCGAATTTTGCATATGATTAATTGTAAATTAAAGAATTTGTAAAATAATATCTTATTTATAATAAATCTTAATTGGTGATGTAAAAATAATAACAATTCAAAATATTAGTAATTATTAAACGATTAGTTTCTTTATTACATAAAAGAACGAAAAAAGCAACAAGAAAATTATAAGAAATAACCTTTTATAAAAATATTTTACGTATAGGCAAGTCCCCGATATAATTTTTACTGAAAAATCGTAAACAAAAAATATAATTATTTTATTTTATTTCTTTATATTATTTAATAAACTAATAAAATTTAATTAAATATTTAGTGTTTTAATTAGTCTAATTATATCTACTTTTTAATTTCTTTAAAGTTGAATTTATGAATTTTCATTGTTATGTCTGGATTAGCGCACGAATGTATTTAGCATCCAAATTTGCTTAGTAACCGAATATGTTTGGTGCCCAAATGAACTTAATGCCCAGATATGTTTGGCGTCATAATGTATTTAAAATGCAATTATTTATTTTCCAATTATCAGTATTCATTTTTTTGACGTTTAATTCTTTTTAACTGATTTTATTAAACTAACAATTTTAAAATTGTTAATGTAACAATACGTAGTCGACTACATTTATCTATTTAAAATTAATAATTAATATTTAAATTACTTTATTATTTTACGAATTTGTCAATGAAATATATTTTAAGCTCGTCAAAAAATAGCATGGCACTTTTAATTTTAGCTCAGAAATAACACCTGATTCTTGGTCTGAAACCACAGGAAACTGCACTTATGAATCGCAACGCAAGTAATTTTTGGTCTTCTTGTTTCTTTTTTCGGTCTTTCATCTTTCGTTCGTATTATATTCGCCACAAAAAGTGTGTGTGCCCACGATATTGCTCTTTGTTCTGAAAAGACTTGCAAATCTGCGTGCCCAGAGAACATTTCGAGACACAAAGACTTTTCAAATGAAATGCTTTTTGCCAACGTCAAGTAGAAGTCAAAAATTCATTCAAAGTTAATGGAATGGAAAATAAAAAGAACATTAACATTCAAATGGATATTTTAAACTCATAAAATAATTTTTAATAACGCATGAATCAACTATATAAATGGAGCAATAAAGCATTAATTAGCAAGTATCATTAGTGAATAAAAACTAAAAGTTAATTATTTTGGAAATTAATGTATCCAACTTTATAAACTTTTCGAAACAAAACTTTGAAAAATGCAACTTTTCATCTTAATTAAAATCGTAATTACTCGAATTTCTTATTATAAAAGTCATAAATTCTAGCATGCCATTACCTCCAACTCTCGAATGAAGATATGTTTTCACTTTCACTTGTTTTTGTTTCTAAGAAACACAATTCCAGTGCACCTCAAAACTACATATTTATATTCGTGACTGACTTCAATTATACAATATCAGATGCGCATTAAAAATGCAAACAACTCAGCTCTTATCCGTGAAAGTTACACTAATTCTTTATAGTAACTGTTACAGTTCCTTTTTTCTCCCCATTTTTCGCGTTTATATTACGAAAACGTTTCAAGTTCATTACCGCACGGAAGAATTTATTTGTTTCTTCGCCAATCAAGCTAAACTCATTTGTTTGCCAATTTATTTCATTTGAGTGAAGTTTTAACACTACATTTCTCATAAATTTATATTTATCACTTTTTAATTACAAGTTCTAATGCTAAAAAGTAGGTTTATTGCAGTTAAGTGTGAATGATAATCGAACTATATGCACTAACAATTTAAAAATCCATCGTAAGATAGATTATTTGTTGTTCATTAAAAATATATTTTGATAAAATGCAATGTTTAATTTATTCGCGTGCAAATTTATACAGAAAGTGTATCGAAACGCAAATCATTTCCATATAACTGTGCAACCATACTATAACTTTTTATAGTTCGGTTCATTTACTTGTTTGCGATAAATGTACTCATTGTTATATTTATAATGAATAATTTGTTGCATATTATATATTATTACTGTATTATAAAAATGAACTATTTCATCGTATTTAAAATACGGTTAGAACTGAAGATTCGTTATCAAAATGACAGTTACTTCTCAACGAAACGTGTCCATTTCTGAGTGGCGATGCGACGCCTCTTCTTTCGTTTCGCTCGTCCTCCCGCTTGTCCCTGCCTTCTAATTGAGCGATTCGTCTCAGAGCGTCCGCCAGAGTCGCCCTGAGACAGACGATCTCGTCTCTTTGAGCTAATGACTGTCTTTCGAGGTCCGCCACTCGGCCCAACAGAGACCCCTTCTCACACTCCATCATTTCATCTGAAAAGCACACAATCCTTCATTATTTTCCCTTCAATTTATTCTTATAATTAATTAACACGTAATACTTTCGAATAGTGTTTCTAATTATCCAGCAATTATTTCATTTTTACAAAATAAATTATTTCAATGGCACGTATCAATGCATCCAGAAGAAATTTCATCTTTAATTGTTTAAGCCATTTAAGCCTTCGACTCATCTTGATATAAAACATTTTCTGACGTGTCAAAAAATGCATTTATATTTTTAAATTTAGAAGTAAATAAATCAATCCCCGTTATTACCATACTGTACAAAGCATGCAACGTTTCATACAAAGTAGAATGTGTTAGTTTGACTTTTAATTTTGTTTCAATAAAAGGTGAAAATTGGATAATATAGCAAAAAGGCTTCTAATGTTATTCAATGCGAGTTCGCGAATGACAGGTGCCAACTGATTCCTAAATCGACGTAATCCAACTACCGAGGACGAATGTTGGTCTTTCTCATTTATTATTTCACTTAGTTGTTTAAATGTGCAACATCGGTAATGGAATGTCGGCAATGAACATTTATCAATTACCAAAAAAGGCAGAAACCATCAGTTGAGGCAATCATAATTAACTGAGATATGCATCTTTCTGGTACCATTCATCGGTATCTGGTACCATTCATTTCGACTCATTAATCATTGAACTCCATTCGAAACAACACGCTATGCGCCTCTAGCGTAAATATTTGTATTTGGAAAGACGTTCGCGATTGATAACGGACATCGATGGGTCGAAACGAGTGAATGTTTATGCAAAACAGTGACCCACTTCATCACATAGAAGTGTTGCTTTATAGTTCTGAATGCATGATATAACTGTTACATACGGTGCTTCTGAATTAATGGTCAGGATGAAAATGTTCATTTTATGTTGAAAGTGGCAAATATCTATTTATAATTTCAAACGAGGTCGTTGAAAATAATTCTTTGTACAGTATTAAATGTCCCCACTGGTGCAAAACGCAAATATTGAATTGAACAACGACCAAGCAAGCAATAAAGTTTCAATTACAAAAATGAAAATGCATTAATCCAAATTACAAATTCGTCGGAACTCCCGTTGCTCGTATCACAATGTCAAACAACTCGTACTGCAACGTTTGTAATAAAAAATTATACATCTTTGAACCGTTGCACGAATCCTTAGTTTTCTTTGCCTCTGAATTTATTCGCATTAAGTTAATATATATATTTAACCCTGTGTAAGGTGAACATAAATCTTGAAATATAAACTTGCTGCACACTTGACAAATCGTCATAATATATGGACCAAGGTACACAATAATTTACCATTTACATTTCAATTACCCTGTGCCACAAACCAGGTCAATTACAGAGTGCGTCCGAATCTAATTTTACAATAGATATTTAAAATTCTAAATCACAAACTGTATCAAAAACAAGGTCAACATTCCCTGCACTCCACTGATTCATTTTGAGCGCCAAGGGCGAATGACGTGCGATTGGGATCGTCTTAATCATTGGAAAAACGCATTTCGTGAACGAGCAAACTTCGTGAAGAGTATCCGGACCAAATAAGTACTCACGCCAAGCCTGCTCCGCTTCATCGATGGTATCCATCGTATCCGGTGTAGACATTGCGATTGATCCCTCGATCGAACCCCTGAGCGACTTCAACCGTTCATGTTCCGTTTTGATGAACTCAAATAAACGTGGTCACGGTCTCCCCACCGTGGCAAAACTTAGTCACCAAAATAAATAAAAGCAGTTTGAAAGTCGCCATCCCGCGCGATTTGTTTATTTTGGGGTACCAAAGTAAATTGGTACACTTGGTGAGCTGCAATTGACTCGCCTTTGTCTCGGAACCAACTTGAGAAGCTGCAACTAATTTTCAACTTGAAATGTCGATCCAGACGTAAACACGCACGGAGCAACCGAAACTGGAATCGAAGCATTCGGCTTTGTTGCTCGCACTGGTTTCACATATGTCACGCGTGTGGACGCCGGCTCATTATATAACGCATTGTACACATGCGCCGACATATGTACGTTATTCCAGATTCGCTGCACAAACATTCCAGTTCGCCAGCGTGTTAAACACGGGAACCTAAACTGCAGTGGTCTTTCAGTTGTTGATTCTTTTTATCGCTTTCGAATTTTCAGTATTTGCGAAACTGAGTTCTTGATAAGTAAAGTAGGGTGCGCGTCTTACATGAATCTTTCAGTTGGCATTTAATTGTTTTAACAATAGCCTTGCTAGTCAAACGGAATATAAAATGTTTTGTAAATTAACAAGTTTTATGTTGAGCATCGCTGCAAAAAAATTCATAGTTTAAACAATGCGCTAAAACGAATCGATCCTTCTTTCTGAAACGAAATTTATTCTCAGCTTTATTGAGTCTGCAAATTATTCTTCAGGTTTGTTACAAATGTTATAAAAGCTGTAATGGTCTAGAGAATTTCAATGCAGTCAAGATAATTATTGAGTGTTGTTTGTTGTTTTAACAACTTTGTTTAGGCGAGAACGTGTATTTGGCTTATTGTCCAAATAAACGAACATTTGTTGGAATTTAAATACAGGATAAAAACATTGCACAAGTAACAAGATCACTTACATTTTGTTGTTGTTGTTGTCAAGTATTTATAATTTTAAGTGTTTCATTTTTAAGTATAATTTATTTTTAAAAGAATACATTATCAGAGATATATTGTGATAATTACACAATGGTTCAATAATGGCTTTTGTGTAAAATACAGTATTCAATGAAGTAAGCGCTTTTATAAATAAACGATTGCGATACAAATGCAGATAATATAAAATAAGATATGCTAATTGCATATTTATTAGTATCATCTTGTGAATGTATTTTTATAAATATAATCAATAAGTGAGTTGTCACTTTGTTTTAAATTTCATATGTATATAATTTTAATTCCATCTGTTTCAGTGTTTCAAAAATAATTCAGCTAATGTAATTTCTAAGTGTATGATTTATTAGTGGATTCTAAACTAGGATGTATTATTTAGGGTTACTAAAATTAATACAAAAATATATCCGGTTTTCTCTTCTACGTTAAACAGGGGGAGAGTATATACATAACATATTAGATTAATTTTGACAATAATAATTATACTTTGAACGTGATCACGTCATACAGAAAACTGATCATTCTTTTTTTTGTAAATGAACATAAAATATATGTTATGTGAATATATGCTGAAATAATTATTGCATTTCCTCGTTTTATTTAAAAAATATATTTAGAATACTCAAAATATTACTTCTTAATAGTCTGTGTGTATAAGATTACCCTGTATTTAAGCTTACTGTTTTATTTTTTTAATTTTTTATTGTTAAATGTGTTTTTTTTCAAGTACTGTAATTACTTTTTCATGTAAATAAACTTATGTTCTTTAAAAAGCCATAAAACAGCTCAGATTTATTTTATGTAAATGGAACTAAAATATAAGTTTTCTTAAAAAATTAAAATTAGTTCTCGTTATCTTGAATATTATTTTTTCAATTATTAGTTGATAGCATTTTTTAAAGTTTAAAAATAAGAACGAATATGAATACTGATGAATAAAACAAAAAATTAATGTTTCGGATTTATAATTGATGATTTTTGTAAATTATTTAAAATTATTATAATTTGTAAAAAAACTATTATATAATTACAAATCTTATTAAGTACATTATACACTTAAAAGAAAAAAAAGAAAAAAAAGTGTCCGATTTGTCAAATTTGAACATTTTACAAATTGATTTTCAGAAAAAAATTAAAACTATATGGTTTTTTCATTTAAATTAATTTGTCAGAAACATAAAATTCAATGGAATATATTGGTGCCTAAGAATAAACCGTGTCAGATGACGTTTTTCATTTCCAACAAACATCATTCTTAGTTTTATATTTTGTGTCGTTGTTTTCATCTTTTTTTTAAAGCTATATGTTCTTAGTACAAGCTTCGAAAAATTATTCAATATAAAATTGTACTTTGAAATTATACAAATTGCTTCTTACAGTTTTTATGTGTTAACATTCTCATTGCGAAAACAATATAAACGTATAAAAATAATCATTGCAAACACTGAATATTACTATAATACTGCATGAATATTTATATTATTATAAGTTAATACCGGTTTAATTTATTTGTTAATATTTTATTTCTCAATTTTTATTATGTAATTTTATTATTTTGAAAAATACAAGAGAAATATTGTTTATTCTTTAATTAATATAATTAAATATTAACTATGTTATAATTTTCATATGAATATATTTTTCTAAAAAGTGGGATATTATTTTAATACATTATTTAATTTAAGAGGAATCCTACTCTAATTTTTTTATCTTATACAATATTTATAAACAAAGAAACAGAAATTCGTTATCACTTAATAAATTAAATGTACACAATTCACTTATTACTCGTCTTTATCAGCCCTGCAAAACTACTATTGGCTTCTCTTTTATTTCAAATAATAGAAACAATATCTGTTCCAGCAAGGCTGAAAGAAAGAATTGCAGTCGTTTTATAAAGTTTCAAGTTTCTACATTTCTCAATTTCATTTTATTATTAAATAATTGTTAACGTTTAATACATTTAATGCTTTAAAATTGTATAAACGTTGCTTAAAATGTTATCCAAAAGTAAAATGTTATTATATTAATATTATATTATTAAATTTAATTGCCTCTGAGTACATTATTTAAATTTATTTTTGAAGTAGTTATTTTAATGGTTTTATATGAATACTGATTTAATTATATAGATTAATAAAACAGTGTTATACATAATATAAAAATGTCACCGAAAAATAAATAAAAAATCACTATTTAGTAAATAAATTAGTTCAAAACTTCTATTTACTATTAATGTTATTAATTTATATTGAAAATTAACTAAAGTTTTTAATGTAACCATTACAAGCAATAATTTCTTACAAGTTATATTAAATAATATAAGTTTAGTATTCTTTGTTCAGTTCATGAACTTTTAACTTTAAATTTAAAGAAATTCAAGATATAAAAATGGTGTTAAGAATCTCTTCTCATTAATACATCATGTTATATTATTCATGGTATTATAACACTAATGAATGTTTTTAAATTTAAGTTTTCTATAAATTTTTTTGTTTTATTAATTTGATAATATTAAGTTAAATTATTCTACCATTATACAACTTATATTTCATTAATGTTACGATTTGATATTCTTTCACACTTTTTATGTTTATATTCAACTATATTCTATTGCTCATATTTGGTTTACGAATAGCGATATTCCATATGTTTGGTACACTCAAGTTCATGTTACATTCACGCAATGTCCCGACATACATTGTCATATATTGAATCTTATAACAGTATAATCTTTGATAACATAATTATGACATATTCTTAAAATATCTGTAGGAAATATATTTAAATATTCTTAATGTATCTTAAAAATATATATATATAAAGAAATTTTATTCTATTAAAGAATATTTTGAAATAATTACTACATAATATATTGGTATCCTAATGCTTTAACAGTTTGACTATTATTAATAATATGGATGGAATAGGATGCAATACCATACCAAGCTTACATAAATATTATTTGTACATAAATTATAAATGTGCACCTAATTTTACACTATTACAGTATATTTTTATATATTTATTAACATTGCATACTTCAAAGTCTCAGATATGTGTAAATACAAAATCCAATGTATAAGCATTCAAGATTCGTAAATATAGACAACAATAACAACAATCATAAGTATACAAATTTATTCATATAAATTTTATATAATTGTTGATTTATATGAATCCCAAATGGATTTAATCAAATTTGTAAATATTAACATAAAATATTTATATAGGAACATACTAATTATATAAAAGTATACATAGAAGTATATAAAACTTTTACTCTTACGCTTTTATACATTCCTGAGTTATTTTGTTCTTTGTGCAATTAATCAAAAATAGTATGAATCTTTTTAAACTAAAAACTAAATTTGTATTTAACAAAATAAAATCTAAATAAAAATGAATGAAATTTTGAAAATAAAAAACAATTAATATCAATGAATATTAAATAAAATAAATGTATGAATTAAGAATTTTTATTTATTTATATATCCATGTAGACAAAAGTCATAGTAAAAAATACTAATCATATAAATGAAAATTTCATATATATATATATATATATATATATGTATATATATAAATAAACAAATTTAAAAAAACAGCCCCATTAAAAGTGATACTTTTTTATGTTATTTCTATATTTTTCGTTTGGTTTATTTTTTGCTCCCACATAGTATGAAGGATAATTTAGTTTTCAGTTTAATACACATAATTTTCGAAATTATTAAAACAAAGCAAAAAAACCAATAATACATCAATTAAATCGTAATAATTTAAAATCATTGCAAAGTTACATATTGTCTTAAATACACTTTTATTCACTCACAATCTTAATAGACATTTCCTCTTAATTTCATTACTGTTAAAAATTACTTATAAAAACAAACAATGTCAATAATTTATATATAAAAAACATAATTTTAAAACGAATAACAACGAACACTCAGTTATGAATGTAATATTTCTTACAACAATGTTCTGTCACCTTGACTCAGCATAAAAACTACTTCAATTTTTTTATCATTATTGCATTCTCTTAACCTACATAAAACCAAATAAAAACAAACACTGCAATCGATACAAATTTCGAACACTATCTATTTATCTAAAAAGACATCTCAAACTCAACTATGAAATCTAACCTATAAAAACAAGTCACCCACATTTGTTGCCAATTGTCATTAAACTTTTCTCACCCTCGCACAATTGTATTATTACCACCACAATAACCTAACTTTTTAAGTAAACTTCAAGTAATCATAAATAATCTTTTTTTTTTAAATGTTATTAAATAAATAAATAAATAAATCTAATATTTAAAAATTGACACTTCAATCAAAATGAAATGTTTTATAATTAAATAATTGAAAACTGTTTACCTTTTCTCCCGCGTTCTTTATGAAAAGGTATTAAACATTTAAATTTTAAAACGTCATTTGGTTAATTAAAAATTGATATTAAAATTATTTAGTGACGGATAAACATGTTTTTGTTTTCTTCAATATAATCTATTTGATATTAATTGGCAAATAAAAACAAATATCAATTTGTTCATTAATAAATTATTGAGTGAGTTAAACAATATTGTATTGATAAAACGAAGTACGACTAATGAAAATTATAAGTGATAATTTAAAGTATTTTTTCCGACAAATTGATAAAATAAACAGAATTCCACTGCGGCTGCTTACAGAGCGCGCGCTGATACACGTGTTTTCCTCATGACCGTCCCGACGCTACTGTCACGTTCTTAATGCCAGTCCAGCTGGCGCGATCAATACGTTCCAGATAGTCAAGATGTTCTGGATAATTGGCGCACCCGTAAAGATCACATCATCTGTATTAGATGACGCGCTAATGGTGTGCATGAGGAGTTTTTCGATCATGCTCGATTTCACGCGTTTCTAAGTTCCCGCGTAGTTGCGCGCGCATACGAGATCGTTGAAGAAAGCGTGCGCTGATCAGGATGCGGAATGACAAAAAAACAGCGTTAGATTTAAATGGTCGTGTAGAAAGTAACAAATAAATACAGAGTTACGAAATTTTGCATTGATTGTCGTCCTCGTTAACTGCAAAACGGTAGGATATTTGTCTTAGCAGTTAATTCGAATATGGAAAATAAATTTCACAAATCGAATTTGGTTTAAAAAGTTTAAAGAAATTAGACCTGTTCAATACTTAGCAAACCTATTTCTCACAATTTATTTGTTGATGGTATGTACAGAATTTAAAAATAATATTACATTTAACAGGTTTTTCAACGTCATTTTAAAATTTTAATAATGACACAGAAAATGCGTTTAATTAAAAAATCATATATAAAAATATTGTATTTTATTTTTCATTTCGTTATGGCTACTTTTTCTTTTTTTAACTCAAGTATCACTTCAATGCAATATAATTCTATAAATATAAATCAGCATTATCATATTTTCATATCATACTAATACAGGAAGTAAATTTTATTGGTTTATATAAAATTGTGTAAATATTGATTGTATAAATATTATAACATGTATAAAATATGTTAATATAATTTTGGATATAACTATATATAAATTAATGGGCCTAACTTTGATTTTTATATTAATCCACATTGTTAATATAAAGTAGTTCAATCGTATCCACATGTTTGATGAAAATCCGGATCATGCAATTAAATCAATATCTAATAAAGATAGTGTATGAAACAGTTTAAAAAAATGACATTTGATGTCTAATCAATTTTAAGTTTTTTAATTTATTTATATAAATAAGTAATTTCAAAGTGACTAAAATTGATATATTTTAATAAACCTGTTATTTACACTTACACAATAATATTATTAAACTGATAACATTTCTTTAGACTTCAATAAAAAATTTCATTTGAATTAGATGAAATTTATTAAATTGTGATATTTCATTTTTTTCAGTATTAATTATAAAAATTAAACCATATCTGATTACATGTGATTGTTCCTAATAATTTTTGACCATTTCTATAAAGGTCTGATATAATGTTTAACTCATCCTTTATGATTAAATCTAACTTGAAATGACAAATATTAGTTTAATTAAATTTAATCATGAAGTAATCAGAATTTATTAAGTTTGATAATTATGCAATCTCAAAGTTAAGAATAATCTTAAATTCGTTATTTATGTTTATATCGCC
>JABFOX010001936.1:0-12109 GCA_022817665.1 Axea sp. ZL-2020
TTATGGAGTCGACAGATGACCAAACCGTGCGATCGGAAGTCGTGACTGCGATACAACCAGTGTCCATGTTGCCAAATGTGATTGAACTTTCTTATTATAGCAACAGTGTAATCACTCATTATGTCATGGAGAGTGCAGTGGGTAAGACAATGTCATATTACAAAATTATTTATTGATTTTATTTAAAAAATATGTCACTTAATTTTCTTTAAATTAATTAATTTGATTTAAATGGATAACTTTATATCTAAAATAATTTAGTTTTGTGTCAAATATTTCATTAAAAATTCTTCTTTAATTTCAGTTACTGGCTTACATGCTGCATTGCAATATATAATAAATGACCCGCAGGAAGCCGCGGAGGACAACATTCTATTAAACTTGCAAGAGATGGTCGACAAGGCACTCACTGTCTGTGATATACTTAAATACGAATTTATATTCTGTAAGCCTTGTCAAAATTTAGAAACGGTGATTATGCACACCATCGACAATCTTACATATTCAGGAATTATAACTTTGAAGGAGGTTCGTAATAATATTTCAATTATCAAAACTGAATTACGAATATTGTAAAAATTTCACAATAATATTGATGATAATAATGATGATGATGATGTTACGCAATAAAATATAAATTATAAACTTATAAACTTATAATTTCTTTCAGGAATCGTATTTGGACGAAGAATTATGGAGTAGAAGATTCGCACGAACTTTTGAAGACAGTTCGGATGAAGAATACTCGAACCAAAATCAAGCGAGAAAAATTCAGTACAAAGTTAGTAACAATTTTAATGCTTTAGTATTAATAATAAAAAAGATAAAATATAACTATACTATATAAAGATTAAATATAATAATTAATTTTATTAATTCAAATCGATTTCATGTAATCAGGTTAATTTCGATAAGGAACATTCGAAAAGGATGGAATTCCTCCATGCAGTTTTACGACCCTTCATAGATACATACTCATTTAGTGCCTTCACATTGAGAAAGCTTGTCGGGCGATCTCTTTCAGAAAGAACCATGGTGCAGGAAGTTCTCAGTGAAATCAAGACGCGCTTAGACAACAACGATACTATTTATGGTTTGTTTTTGAACAATTTACAATAAAAATGAAATTATAAATCAAAATTATTATAATATATATAATAATAAAAAATAAACAAACATTTAATTAATGAAGATTTAATAGAATGTATTCTTTAATTAAAATTAATTTTTAAATAATTAATTATTATTCAACAGGTGAAAGTTTGTGCGTCGATCCAATAAAAAATTCCTTCAAGCTCTTCGAGAAATGGAATGTAATCGAATGCCAGCCTAGTGATCGTGAAAAGATATTTTACTTAAAGGAGGAGTATGACGACGAAGTAGCTGTGAACCAAATATATAAGACTTTAGAGGCTTTCAGGTGGAAAAGGAACGTCGACTGAATTTATCTCCACCTACCCCCACCCTAAACTTTCAATTATACAAAATCTTCATGATTATTGTATTTTTAACGAGCCTCCTCATCCCTCGGAAACTGAAAAAATAATCAGCAATAAATCTCCTCCCTCCTGATATTTTCTTACGCTCAACTTTCTAGCGACGATATGTTGTAAATTAAAACAAAACTATATATTATTGTAATGAATAATTAGTATAAATGCATATACAAATATATTTTTGTACATTCGACAAAATTTTCGAATGAAAAATGAGAGTAGCTTGTTGACCACCAGCTCCAAACAATGACATTTGTTTTTCATTTTCCTTTGTCTTTTAATTTGTCTTTTGATTTTGCAAACGTTTATTTCAATAACACTTGATTATAAAATAATTAATGTTTGCAAAATTGATGAACTGTGGACAATATTGATCTTCGATTTGAAAAATGAAATCATTGTTCAAAATGTTATTTCTTTCTTCACGTTTTTCTTGTCACACCGAACCACAGATTTTTTTACGACCAGAGTTTTATTCTTTTTGTATTTGTCGTTGTAAGTCTAAAGTATAGTATAGTCTTTTACAATGCGTTGATGTTTTTCGAGGTTCTGAAATGACGAAGGAAGTAACTTTGTAAGATTTAGATTTTCTTTTTTTTGTTATCGCAAATAATGCGCAATGTAATGTTTTTGATGCGAACTTTCAATGAGAACCGAGTGAAAATAAATTGTATTGGATATTAAAAGTCGTTGATTTGTTCAAATCTAACAATTTTCTGTTTATTTATTCGCTACAAGATTTACGTCATATAAAAAATTATGTTAAATTATATGTTTAATTATTGAATATGAGTATAATTTCTTATATTTTTTAAATTATACTGAACATAAATATATTATATTCAATATTTAAAAAATTAAACATTTAAAAAATAAATAACATTTTTAAGTTTTTGTATTAAATTTATTCGTAATAATTTGTAAATTATATAATGACTTCATTAAAGATCTTTGTGTAATATGGATTAAACATTAATATTTGCTTCATAATAATGAAATTGAAGGTCCCACCAGACGAGCGATGGAAACAGAAAAATCGAATGTAAAGTAAATAATATTTACTTATTCTTATTTTCTTAATATTATATTTCCTTGAGTATTTTAATTTCCGAATAAAAAAGTGATTTTAGTTTGATGACATTTACATCACAATAGATTTAATCTTCACTGATATCCTCATTTTTAGTTTACTTGGTACGAAATTTAAATAAAAATAACAAAAAAATTGTTTTTTATTTTTAAAGACAGGTTTTACAGTTAGAAAAAATCTGAAAAAAATTAATTTTAAACAATTATGAAAAAATTATTGAAGAATATTTTCACTATCCCAAACGTACTTCATTTTTTTTAGAATTTTTACTATGAAATAATTGTGAGGAAAAAATAATTTAAAAAATATCTCTTTCGATGTTAAATGAAAAAGAAAAAATATCTGAAAAAATTAAATATTAAAATATTGTATGCACGATTTTCTATTTATATGTTCTATGTATCATTTCATTTGACCTGTTCATTTAGCTTTATTTATTAGTAATCAAAGTTAACTGATTATGTATTAATAATTAATAAATTAATACATTAAGAGTCAATTAAAATAATTATTAATATGAAAGTTCTTCATTTTGTGCAAATAATACAAAAGAATCCCAAAAGCTATAAAAACATAATTGTTAAATATGCTGCTTTATAGTTTTAAATGAAAAAATGTCTATATAAAAATCTAAATGTTTAAATATACCTGAAAAATCTGATATTCCAAAAATTAATTTGCTTACAAATATTTGTATGACATAGTAAAATATTAAATTTACAAACTATAAATCTATCGTATTAATTTTAAAATGGTGTTTTATTTAATAATGCTTTTTCAAAATATGGTCAGTCTTTATCGTGTAAAAATTGTTTTAAAATTAAATAAAAATGTCATGTTCAATCAACAAAATACGAAGAAGCACACTTTTCACAAATGAAAAATAATTCTGATGGTAAGAATAAGACACTAAATGAGACAACAAATGATGTTTTAATACCTATGATTCGTACAAATACAAAAATTTTGGAAGGGTCGGAATAGTTGAACCGAAAACTGATAGAAAAATAACATTTCCGTCCGCTTATTCTATTAGTCGAATTTTAGCTCGCGATATATATATTGTCTACTTTTATACACGTCATAAATTCGCATTGTAAATGTATATAAATATTCACGATCGTCGCAACCGTATCAACTGTTTTCGTTTCTTCTATCGCAAACAAAAAAGAAAACAAAATTACAAATCCGTTTGATTTGGTGCAGAATAATGTATCTTCCCCTTTTCTTTTCCAAGTCAAAATCACTGAAATCACCATATATCACAATAAGTGTCGTAAGGTTCAAAGACTCTTTTTTTGTTCGGGAAACTTTTCGAATTAAAATTACATCTTACCTAATAAATACGTTTTGCAATTCGTTTACTAAAATACCTTCGCACGCAAACACTGTTCACAAACACGAAGACAATCAGTTTTACGCAGTCAATTTCAATTTGTACTGTTGCAAAGAAGTAATCCCTAAATACATGCAACTGTTTTGTTTTCTAATTCATCATACTTCAATTAATTAATTCGCACCAAATTAACTAATTAAAGCAAACCCAAATCCATTTATCATTACAAGTTGAATTAAGTTCTTTTTGGTCATGTTACTTCAAGGAGATTCCAAATTTACATATTAAACTATGTTACGATACAATTTATATGTTTATTAAGTGGAATACAAAATAAACGAATCCAATAAAACATTCGTCCAATTTCCGACATTAAAATGCGAAAAAGAAAAAAAAGAGTTGAAAAAAAAATTACAATATGTGTTTCAATAAAATAACTAATGTAATGAATTTGGTTAATATTGAAAATGTTTTAATAAGTGAAATCTCCTTAACGAACACATTCGCTTTTTAAATAATTGCGAAATTTCAGATTTATACGACGTAACTATATTTTTCGATTGCGGTACGAAAAACTTGACAATAGTAACAATGAAATGAATCGAACTTAATAAAAGGCATGACACAAATTGCATATTATCTACAAAAGAACTTTAATCGTAATATTATTGATTCAATATACAAGTTGTAAATAACTAAACGATAATAAAATAGACTGTATAACAAGTGATCTCGATTACTTTTTCATTCCGTTCATTGCTTCGATCCCCGTTCGCGTAAGATCGAAAAGAAGAAGGCACAGGGCAGTCAATTAGTGGCGTATTACATCTTTTCATGTACATTAATAAGTCGTGCAACTATCTCGGTCTTCAGAATCGTCACTTTTCGTCTCAAACCATCCTTTTTTGCACCGGAAAAGAACAATCTTGGCGAATAGGGTTATGAAGGGAGGGGAGGGGGAAGAGCACCAATTGGGAGCTCGTGCGCACCATGCGAACGGCAGGTTTTGATTTCATTCTCGTAAAAAATTGTAAAAAATTGACTAATATGTACACGAATTTTATAACGGGTGGCACGGGACACGTATAAACTTTAACGTCTCTCTTTTGATTGATCGACTTTTAGTCGAAGTTGATTGGTTCTTTTGTTCGAATGGTTCATTAAAAATCGATTCCAAAAGACAGGTAAAAAAAACAAAAGGTCGTTCTCGTCGGATACAAACTTCGGTATATTACAAACAACGCAACGTGAACAACTCTTTATAAGAGGGAAGGGATTGGGAGTGGGACATAAGAAATGTAAAGTTTTTCTCAAATTCTAGTCGAATGTACAAAAGGGAGGGAAGAGGTAGAATCGATCGAAGCGTTAACTAAGTTATATGTGGCACAGTGGTGGTTGCTTGAAGATTCAGCGAAGGTAGGCGGGGACTTTATTTTCCCATACTCGCGTTCGCTGGAAGAGTCGCGGATCGCTGCTGAACCGAGAGATAAGGCTTTAAGGTGGATCTTGTAGACTCTCTATAATACATTAATTTCATTTTAATTTTGTATAGAATTCTAAAATTTTATAAATTTGAAATTCGCAAAAGTCGCGATTCTTACCTGGGTGATACGCGTTGACCCGTGCCATCTGCATGTGAATTCGCCTTATAACCGCCTTTCTGAATACGTCGCGAAAGTCGCGTCACCCAGTACTTCTGATCCTCGGGCGTTGACGCCAAAATCAGCAATTCACGAGCGCTGTTTGGGTCGTAGTGTAATTTACAAGGAGCAATAGCGTCTTCCTTCTTATCCAAATGCTCTTTGTGCACCTTTATTCGACATCCTATGAATTTTTCATTTATTAATACTAGTCCATTGAATTACAGAAACAGACATAAAGTAAAATTATACAAATAAATAAATGAAATTAATGATTTATATATCAAAAAAACACAATGTATTTTTTTGATATATAAATATCTATAGTAACAATTTCGTTGTCAAAACAAAAATTAATTAATTTTTATAATTTATGATATTAAATTTTTATGAATAAATTTAATTATATTAAAGTTGATAAATAGAACATTCTTTTTTCAGTATAGGTTTTTGAATATCTTCCAATAATTTAAATGAATTACTAAAAATGCAATCTAAAATATTTGACGAAATAAATTAACGACATTACTTCGACATTCTAAAGCCGGTGGAGGTCTGAACATGTGCCAGAGTTGTTTTGAGCAGACCTCACATGTCGTCGGCATGTGATACGAGATAGGAACGAACTCGTGACCCTTGAGCGGCTGCGTGCCTGGTTTATCAGTCAGCTGTGCCAGTTCGACACCTGGTAATGCGTTACCCTCGTCACCTGGTCGCCTCACTTCGCCCTCTCCAGCATATAATAACTACAAAATCGCAGCAAACTCATTAGAGAACAACAGATTATCAACAAAACAGCAATTAAATTAATTCAAATGATTAATCAATAATACCATACAATAACAAAATCTTGAACAACCCAGAAATTCACATTTCTTTCTTCTTTTTACATTAAATTCTCCATCTTATTTTCTTCATTATTGTTAGACAACTAAATGAAAAGTTGTTTAAAACAATTACGTAGAAATTGTTTTAGATATTGATAAATAATATAAATTATTATAGAATTGATTATTAAATAATAAAGTAACAAATTACTAATTTCATACCTGAAATATTCTAGGAATATCTTTGGCATCGGCGCGGATCACGTCGCCCTGGGTGACGGACCGCACGTGGAATACTTTGCTCAAATCGAGGATGAGCACGGGATCAGCGTTCATTTTGTCGCTCTCACTATTATAGAAGATGATTTTCTTCGATGAAACCACGACGTACTGTTTCTTCCATCCGTGACGCTTGATGTTAAGTTTGTTGGGCACACTGAGCCAACCCTCAAGTCGCATTACGCCATGCTCAGACAGTACGGAATCTTCGCCATCGTTCTCCACGGAAGACACGCTTGCAGTCTCGGAATTAAAAGAGGCGATTTTCATCTGAAGTGTCTCAATTTCTGAGTCTTTGGAATCGAGTTCCATTTGTAAACGTAGCTTTATTTGATTGTCTTCAATTACTTGAGTCTGAAAAATTAAAGTGAAGTTTAAGATTAAATTTATTTTAATCCTGAAATTAAATATTAAATTATTAATAATTAATTAAGTATGTTTATTGAATTTGTTGTTTATTTTTTACTAGTTTCTTGATTTATTATTTGGCTGTACTATGTAATAGTGCAAATAATAACATATATAAAAATATCCAATTATTATTTGACAAAAGTATAAAAGCAGCCATTAATTTATTAATTGGACATGCATATGTGCGACTGATAAAGAAAAAATAAATAAATACATTGATAAATATAAACTATGAATGAACTTATTGCTTAAACATTTTCTATTAGTATGCTTATCCTTGTTATTAATGTCAAGTTTTACTTAAAAGTAGCAATATGCAATTTAGAATTTAAATATTTAATATTTGTGTAATATATCTTCTGATAAATCAGTATATTTCTTAACTATATAATTGTTTTTTTATTCTAATACTGATAAGTAATAAATGTCCAATATTTTAATTCCACAAATCATATTAAAGACATATTTAAAATTACTTGTTTTTAATAATTAATACATTAATTTATTTATTAATATTTTATTTATATTTTTATAACGAAATATAATTTTGTAAAAACATAAGTTATGTCCCTACACATGTAATTTTTGTATTTATTAATTATAATTGCAAAGATTAATATAATATGCTAGTTATCTTTTATATATTATAAATATAAAATTAATCTTTTATTAATTAATTTAATTGTTGGAATGAATGTCTTTTTTTCAATTGTAGTCGAATAATCATTTTTACATAAAAATTACATTTATATAAATTGGTAATGTTTAACTTATTACTATAATATCATCCTCGATTTTCATTCATAATTTTTATAAACATTACAATTATCTCATTTCAAAAATGAATTCACATACTTCATTTATCAAACAACGTATTTTCAATATTTTATTTATAAATAACAATATATTTTTTCTTCACAAATTATGACTATTTTTGAAACTGTTGCCATTTAAACATTTTATATTGTGTATAACTTTTGAAACTCAGATATTCTGCCTAACTCTACTGATTATTCAAATAAAAAGTCCTCAAATTTTCTATTGTATAAACATACCTGATAATCTTGTAAATCTTTCTGACACTTGGCAGAAAGCTGATTATATTTCTCCCTCTCCATAGTGAGTTCCTGCTGGAGTCTCCTGCAGTCTTTCTCCTTCTTTCTAAGATCAGCAGAAGAAGACTTGTCTTTTCCTCCTTTGGCTGCAGTGCGCATGTCCTTTCTATTCATTATTTCGGCGAGCTTGTTAACTGCCTGTTGCTTCAGTACCTGTTCGTTATTGAATTTGCTGCGCAGGCGCTCGATCTCTTCAGCGTTGTGCTGTGACTTGGCGAGCATCTCCTGAGCTTCTTTCAGGTGCTTGTTCAACTCTTCCTTCTCTTTGATATGCTGTTCGATAGACTTCTTCAACTCCACCTCGTTTTCTCGCAACCGATTAATGAGTTGTTCCTTGCTATTTAGTTCCTGGTGGTGTTTTGCAACACTCTCCTTGTACTCAAGCTCCTTCATTGTACGCTCTTTCTCAAGATCAGCGACGGTTTCTTCGGCAATGGATTTTGCGAGGGCTTCACTATCGCTTCGAGCGAGAGACAACTGCAGTTGATGTACAAGTGAACTACGCTCTTCTTCCAGTTCTTGCTGGAGCCGAGTCTTGTCATCAAGTTCCTCTCGAATGTCTTGTGTTTGTGTCTTGTACAAAGTCTGAAAAATTCCATATGAACATTTAGTAAAAATAATTCTTAACGTATTTATAAATCATATGCAATATATTTTACATTTAATTTCTCTTTCTCTCTTTCTCCTCCTCTTTCTTATATAAAATTATTATTTTTTATGAAAATAAAATAAAATTTACTGAAAAATAAGCCTCAGCCTCTAACTGTTCCTGCAACTCCTTCATCTGCACTTGATCGACAGTCCGCTGATGTTTCACATGATGGAGTTCGTCTTCAATTTTTCTTTTAGCTTCTCGCAGTTGTTGTACCTCGCTTGCCAACTGTTGTTCACGTGCACGTAGTCGACTCGCCTCTGAACTCTGCTGCGCAAGTTCGCTCTGGAGTACATTGCGCTTTTGCTGTTCTTGTTCAACTTGACCTTGAAGCGCCTTCACCTTCTCCGCTTCTTGACGATGCTCGCCCTCAAGTTTCTGCAAACGTTGCTGGATTTGTCGATAATCTACTGACAACATAGATGTCTGACGCTCCTTCTCTTGTGCTAATAGTTCTGCGCGCTGCCGACCACTCTTTTCCTCGTTTAGTTTCACTTGCAACGCTGCTTCATTAAACAAATAAGGGCATTTATAATGTTTGGATAACTCGTTTCTATATGAATTTAGTTATTTAAAATCTATTACTTTGATTTACCGTAATTCGATTTTATATACAATTATTTTATCATGGCTGTTTAATATCGTTATAATTAATGTTGTTAAATGCTATAATGATTTTTATCAGTGTTAATATTAATAAATTATAATATAAATATTTGCATGTTTTTACACTTTATAATTGTATTAATATTTCCATAATTTTTCAATATAACAACTTAACGATAACAACAACATTATACATCGAACTATATATCACTTACGTTTTTTTTTCAAATATTTGTTTTTATATTAATCAACAGAGTCTCAATTTAATGAAATAATATAAATAAGAATTTATTATCAAGATAGCATCACAGTTTCTATAAATAATATTAATGTATTGCAGAAATAACATCACCTTAATAGCTATTATCAACAGCTTTTGAGGTATAAAGAAACATGAATTTTTAATAAGAATGTTTGATATGAAAATTAATATAAATTAAAATAACTGTAAATAGTTTTTAATTAATCTATAAAACTAATAAACTAAAAAATAGATCTACAATTAATAATAATAATTAAACGATTCAATGTTTTGGTAATATTAAACAAAAAGACACCTTTATCATTTTAAATAATGTTATTAAATTTTATTGAATTTAAAATATATTAAATTAAAATATGTATTGACTAAATTGAAATATATTTACATTGCGAACATATTCTATATTAATGTAATATTTTATTAAGTATATTTATTAACCATTTATAATACACTAGTCAACGAACTAAAAAGTAAAAGGGACAATAACATTTTACAGATTCAATTTCTGTATAAAATTACTTCCAATATTTTAATTTCATTGCTAAATTAATTTAAGTTTGCGTGACAATTTTTATTAAAAATAGAAATTAATATTTAACGAGAACAAAATGAAATTAAGTACTATTATAAATCTTAATTGAAAATAAATGTAATAATTTAAAAAAAAATTGTTTTTTCATCATGAATTTCAATTCCTTCTTTAGTTTTCATAAGAATTAATTTCAACTATTGGCCACTTCTGAATCTAACAATTATGATGCCATCTAGGTAATAAATGTCTATTTCTAATATGTATTAAATTTGTATTCTAAATTTAAATTTTTATATTATTATAAAATAATATTATATATCATTACTATTTTATTAGCTATAACTATATACATTTCTATAATTTGTAATTAATTACTGTGAATTTAATAAATATGCCACTTTCTAAAAAGTTTTTGAAAATAAGGAAATTCAAATAAATAATTACTGTTTATTGTAAACTTAATTTACATTAACTAAGTTTTGAGTTAAAAAATGATTTTCCAACATATTAAACTTTTACTTTAGTTTTATTATAATTTTGATTTTTTTTTAAATTTTATATTATTAGTTAATTACTAAGAAAATATTCTTAAATTTAATTAATGATAATTGCTTAATATTAATTCTTTTTTATATTTGAAATAATTGACATAATAATTAATTACTATTTGTCTTAAATAAATATCATAATATTAATCATATTATTAATATTTATACATTGTACAAATTACCATAATAAATACTATTAATTAACATTTTATAATAAAGAATGAAAATATTAGTTTGGAGAAAAAAAAATCCATTATATTTCACTACTACGAGATATTGATCACTACAACCATCTGCCAAAAAATAATGGATTTCTTTTTCTCCAAACTAATATATAAAAGTATTTAAATTACCATTTTTACAAAAATTTATTATAATTATAATATACATAATTAATATATAAAATTATTCAAATTAAATTATGTCTTAAAAGAATCTTTTTACCTTTAAACAGTTTATCCATTCTTCCTGTTAGCAAGGACATAATTAAAAACAATATTTTATTAAGATAAATTAATTTTGCATAATTTTTGGTGCTCTTGTAAACTTAATCAATATAATATATTTATTTATGATTTAGTATACCTTTTACGACCTCAAGATTGGCCTCTTCCTTAGAGAGCATACGCGATCTTTCGGTCTCTTCGTGAGCAATGACTTCCTGGTTATATCGAGCTTGTGCAGCTTTGAGCTCAAGAGTAAGGCTAGCAGCTTCTTTTTCCAATGCAGATACACGTTCGTTAAGTTGTCGGTTGTCCAGTGTCGCTTTTTCCTCGCGTTCACGACTACGTTCCAATTCAAGATGTAAAGTCGATAGTCTTGTTTCTAGTTCCGCGGTTAAGGTTGATGCTTGACTTCGCGAACTTCGTTCTTTTGACAGTTGACCCTGAAATATTAGGTTACATATTTAAAATTAGGTTTTTAACAAATTTATAATTCAATAAAATTGTAATGCGGTTTTATATGATTTTCTTGTTCTCAAATAATATTATTGGAATTCATTTTCGAAAGTTGTATAAGAGCAATTATTTTCTTTTATAAAAATGTTATTTGTGTATTAATTCTTTATTATAATTACATTTTAATTATATTTAAAGCACTTCAATATTATGAATTTACACATGAACTTTTTGGATAATAATAGGTTCAGATTTAAATAACAATAACAATATATAAATTATAAACAAAAAAAAAAAAAAAAAAAAATTTTTTTAATTAAAATATTAAAAAAAATTTATATTTTAAATAATTAATTTAAATATAAATATTTTATATTTATTATAAAATTTATTAAATAAATTATAATTAATTTTAT
>JABFOX010001937.1:0-12104 GCA_022817665.1 Axea sp. ZL-2020
GGTTACTTTTAAACGAAAGGGATAAATACCAAAGCTTTAGGAGGAGTGAATGTTACAAGATCAGCAGTACGAAGATAATGGCACAAATAATGCAAATTAAAAACTGATGAATCATGAAAAATATATTTTTCAATTCTATTATTTAAAAATCAAATTTTTGTGCTTCAGGAATTTTTGCATATCTAAACTATTTGACGCCAAAGAGTAGGAAGGAAATTTTGGAACTTCTTGTTGGAGGTTTGAAACGTTTGGAATACCGAGGTTATGATTCTGCAGGTACGATAATTATAATTTTAAACAATAACGATATTTGTTACATGTTTATTGAAAAATTGATCATTGTGCAGAGTTGATTTGAGAGACATTTGAGAATACGATACTCGATGATGAAGAATGCATATAAATGGGCTTAATTGGATGTCCGTAAAACAGTCGAAGAGATTCTTGTTTTTCTCGTTTGCGTCGTTTCGATGAAAACAAACATATGATCTAAGACTGAAAGAGAAAGTTGTACTTATCTCGAGAGAATGTTATTATTATTATTATTATTATTTCTTTTTTTTATAGCGACGCTTTTTTCTGTTTCTCAACAGGCGTCGCCCTTGACTCACCCGATGGGAACGACATTGCCGTCATCAAGAAGCAAGGAAAAGTCAAGGCCCTCGAGGAAGAAATTTTTCAAAGTGAGTTTTAGCGAAATAAAATTTAGAAATTAATTTAATTATGTTACAAATAAAATTAAACAACTTTTCCCACGTAATAAACTAATTAAGTCATTTTGACACGCGGCATTTAATTGTATTAACTGGAGTTTTTTAGATGAATTACGCAATTGTTGTTCTTTTCTATATTTTGATGTTTTCAATCTGTTTTTAGGATCGAACTTGTCTTTTAATGAAAAAACAGATAGTCATGTAGGAATCGCTCATACTAGATGGGCTACACACGGTCCACCATCTGCTTTAAATGCTCATCCGCAACGCTCTGATGATTCGCACAGCTTTGTTGTTGTTCATAATGGTATTACATTGTTTGCTAATGTCACAATAATAATTATCAGGATTATTTTTCTGAAATTATTCAATTTTTTATTTTGTGAATATTTATTTGATTATGCAAAATGTTCTTATTCTAATGAAAACAATGGAGATTTTTGAAGTTCTTCGTGTAATCACAGAAATAATATTGTGTTTTATAAATCTAGTATTCATCAAATTTAACTTTGGTTTCAAATTTCTCTGTACTGTGGTAACATTAATAAAGTTAATAAAAAAAATATTTGTATAAAAGTAAACTAATGTTTAATAAAAGTTAAATAGTTTTTTAACTTTTTAAACAATACGTTTGAATGTAAAATTAAGAACATGATGAGAGTTTTACATTCTTACATAAAATTGTACAATTTTGTATGAATTTTTTTTTTTTTTTTGTACAAAGTGTCTTAAATTTAATATTCCTACGAGGGGTTATAAATTATATTATAAAATAAAATAAACTACAGATGTAATTTTGTGTAATAGTGTCACATGTAAAAAGTATTAATTTATAAACAAAAAGGTGTCGTTTTTGACAAATGGGACGTAGTGATAAAATCAATCACAAAATACTAATAATAGTATAATAAAGTATGATACATTTGAAAACATAATTTTTTTCAAAATAAAAATTTGAAAATATAAATTTGATTAATAACAGAAGTTCCTCGATGAAGACCTCTAGCGAGTGAAGAAAAACACTATTTTTATCTTAAGCAGCAGAATATTCACGTGTTAAATGGTAGAAAAGAGTAATTTTTACCTTTTTTATTTAATTATTAAATAAAAAATATTATAACTGTGAAAAATATTTAACTGAAAGAAAAATATGCACTGCAGTGGCATTTCAGTCATGTGACATTGATCTTTTTCTGGACAAGAAAATATTCGTTATAATATTTAAAAAATTTCAAAATATGTCATGAATCATAACAAATTAACAGAAGAATTCCAGTTCGCAATATGAAAAATATATTTTTATACTAAAATTAACAAATACACAAACTGCAATTAATAAAAACAATTAAAAAGAGTATAATTATCGTAAAATTAATATGCAATATATTAAAGTTTTATAACGTTATTTTCTTTGTTATAATATCAATGTAAAACTGCCTTTTGTATGGTAATTTTTCAGGTTTCTAAACGAAATTTCACAGTATATATGGTAATCTGTTGAATATATTTTTTCTCCTATATGATTGAGAGATATTTAAGTGTATGACATTTTTGGGTGATTTTTGTTCCACTCTATTTTAATTTATTTATTGCAGATATTAATACCACTACGATGCCAATTTAACATGCAATTCATGTTTCCTGTTTTCGATTGTCTTAAACTATTTTGTATCTTATCTTATTATAAGTATTAAAATTAGAGCTTTAAGAAATTAATTAGAAATAAAAATAAAACTTAATTGGATATTAATTTCTTTGTATTTTGTTTTTTATTTTACTATGTTTATTTTAAAGTTTTATATTTTTATCTATATTAAATATTATCTTTCTATTGACATATTTATATTTATAATTTTAGGCATTATAACAAATTACAAAGAAGTAAAGACACTACTTGAACAACGAGATTATGTCTTTGAAAGTGAAACTGATACGGAAGTTATTGCAAAGTTGATTCATCACTTGTGGTTTCAGCATCCCACATACTCGTTCCGTGAACTTGTGGAGCAAGTCGTTCAACAACTTGTATGTATTAAACAAATCATTTATGTTGAATGCATTAATAATTGTAGAAGAATTAAAAAAAAAAAAATATATATAATCGTAGCCTTGGACTGACGAATTTAAGAAGAGTCACATTCTACGCCTTAAACGACTATGTGTGCTACATTAAATTATCCAAAATAATACTTATGTATTATATAAGTAAAATGATTAATTATTATTGATCTATTGCTTGTTCAATCAATTATTTTTAGTCAACATTATTTGTCGTAAAATTAATTGGTGATATTGTATTTCGATCAGAAGTTTCCATTCAGTTTAGTAGAAACCGTTGAAAATATATTATAATTTTGTAATAAATATATATTAATGTTTATTTAATTTTAGGAAGGAGCTTTTGCACTTTGCTTCAAAAGCAAATATTTCCCTTATGAATGTGTTGCTACCAGAAGAGGTTCTCCACTCTTAGTCGGTATCAAAACTAAGCGAAGACTTGCAACGGATCACATTCCAATTTTATACGGCAAAGGTAATTTTAGGATAGAAAGTAAATGAAAGAAAAAGAAGGTAAATTTATGTAAATATACGAATTTGAATTTTAGAAGACAATTACTGAGTGGATTTGAAATGAACTATTAAGATATTTGAATCTTTCATTTTGTTTAAGTTTTTGTTTCATTATTTCTTTTCCCATCAGTTGTTTAAGAAATAAATTTTCTGCTGAAATTGATAAAATACAGATTGTACATAAATAAATAAATAAAGTGTAATGTCAAATAAATTAACACATCACGCACTGACAAAGTGTGTTTTCATTTAAGTAGCTTCGAATTCTCTATTTTCATATTCTTTGTTCTTTAATGAACGAATTTTTGCATAAAATTTGCGATAAAAAATTTAGAACTCATCAGTGTATTAAGCATCTTTAGGACGGATAAAAACGTATGATAATGGTACTCATCTCGATATAAGAAGAGCAATGATAACTAGTTCACTTTCCGTGAAATTGTGGCATAATTTTAAGTGAATTATAATTATAGACACAGTTGTTTATTAGTTTTGAATTGAACATTTTATTGTTTTTTGCAAAGGAAAAGTTTTATTAATAAATATACAAATCGTTATTAAGAAATAGCTATTATATATTGATAAATTAATATATAGTTATTATAGCACCTAGTAAAATTATTTTGTCGGTATTTTTTTTATTGAAAATTTACAATATTTAATATATTACAAAGAGTGCCTTAAATGTTTAATCATACAGCAATTATCTGTATAATAACAATGTCTAATAATCATCAATGCTTATATAATATAATTAACAAAAAATAAAAAATTTCATCCATGAATCTAAATATTGAAAAATAACGTTGGAATGGGGTGAAAAACGTAAAATATCGCAATTCTGTCATCGTTCTTGTATATATCAAATTTGCCCTTTAGAAATATTTCTTTAAACTAACAATAAGTTGCTGTTATCGATATATTCTAATGGTTTTACTGAGTTAAATAAGTAAAGCTCCGGGATAATTTTGAACATTATTCGATGACTTAGAACTGATTAAATACAAATTAAAAAGATCCAACAAATGTTTATTAATTTACTTTTTATCATATTGTAAATATAAAGTTGCAGTGAATTAAAATTATATAATATGAATTCATACCACAACAAACACCAGCAGATATATGATTTCAAAACTAACATTTCTCCTCATTAATATAATAGCATGAAAAATAGGAATTTCGAGTTTCTCAAAGAAACGAGGAATTTACTAATCCTTCTGATTTACTGCTACAGAAATAAATTCAATGTAATTGCATGTTTTTAATTCTTTATAATTTTGTTTAAATTCCCCTAATTGTTGACTTTCTGAACTTTAATTATTTTAATTTATTTTATTTATCTACCTCTAATAATTTCATTGTAAATTGAAAACTGGTATATAAATTATATGATACTTTTGTTTTTCAAACTAAAGGGACAATTCATTTTTTAACTAGTAGAATGTAGCAAATAATCAATGAAAGAAAAATTATAGTAAAATTTATTTATTTTGTATTTATTGTTGTATATCTTTTATAAGTACATAATTAATTTATGTCTTTTCATATAATGTATGGATATTTTTTGCATGATTTCCTTCTGGTACATCATCTGATTTTATCACCTGTATAGATGATCGTCAGCACAATAATCAAGGTATAAATTATAATAGTTGATACATTAAAAAAAAAACGAAATGTGCTTTCATAACACGTGATGCAAAATGCAAATGCAAATAAATAGGATGAAATTACAAACACAATATGGCATATAGGACATCTTACCTTTTCACAAAACTATGAGTAACAGTTTGTTGTCGAAATAAAAATATTACTTTTGAAGAACTGGTATAAAAATACTAAATGCTAAAAACAAAAAAAAAAAAACAACAACAAAAATAATAATAATAAATTAAAAATTAATTAACACTTTTGATAATTTGACCTCAAACTTTTGCTCACAATATTTCTTTATAATGTTCATAAATGAAACTGTTAAATCTAAATAAAATACTAAAGTTATTCACCAGTACACTAACTGATCTGTAACTCTTTTCGTTTAAAATTTGCATGTCTATTAAGTATATCCGTCCTATGTAAATTTATACAATTGGAAATCTATAAAATGTGTAAAACGATCATTACTGAATTAGTCGAAAGTTTTGTTCTTTTTTCTCACAATTAGTCAGATGTTATTCAGCTGACGCACGTTCTGTAAACTAAACGTATGTTTTTGTTCTACGTTTTCCTCTTCCTCTTCGTGGTCTCAGCCTGTGCAGAAGTTGAGTCGTCAGCACAAGGTATTATTCTTCAATTTTATATGTGCTTTGCTACGACACTCACGTGTGTCTTTGTTTTCAAACTCTAGGAGCCAATAACAAATGCGGTGGAGGGTAAGATTTACTAATGCATTACAGGCATTCGAAAACGCGGTATGCACAGAAGAGTTTTCTCAAAACTGTTTGAACGTACAGTCGAACTTTCTTTATCGAATCGTTCTATTTTAATCGATGAAAGTGGATTCGCAAGAAGTTCTATTGTACACAGAATTCTGTATGATTATAGCTTACTTTCGGTTGAATCTTTTTATTTGCTTCAATGTGATGTGAAGTGATTTATCACCTGCATGATTTCAGCATTGTTATTATATGTAGTGGTGCAAGATTTATAATATATTCTTTATAAACTAACATTTTCAGCTAAACCATACTGTGCAGACTAATATAATTATGTAATTTGTTATTACATGATACATATTTATACTAATATAATTATATACATTTGTCTTATTATAATAAATCTATCAGTATAAAAGATTATTTCACTTGGTGTTTAGTATTTACTCTTTGTACAGCAAAATCACTTTGTATGTTAAACATCATATATATTTATATTCAAAGATATTTAAATATTATTTTGTCTTATGTTAATTAGAGAGTATCGTTTAAATAATTTATAAGTGTAATTCAGATTTGGAAGTTTTTGGAAATTTGCAAAATTATGAGTTATAAGTGATGTTGCAAATTTAATGAATGTATTTGTAGAACACCGTCCATACGGTCGTAATGCAGAATACCCATCGATGCCGAGAAGTGATAGTACTTCCGAATTCCAACCCTTGGAAGATAGGGAAGTTGAATATTTTTTCGCTTCTGACGCCAGTGCTGTCATTGAGCATACCAATCGTGTTATTTTCCTCGAGGTATTTTTATTTTATTATTGTTGTATTAAATTTTTTCATATTAAAACAGTTAGTAATGTAACTGAAAATGCTGTTAATTTTATTTTTGTTGTCATTCTAATTCAAACAATTTATCATGAACAAGAAAAATTACAAATACTTTGAAGAAAAAAGCAGAAATGTCATAATTTCTGTGTCAGAAGTAATATAGATTTGTATAAACCTGTATTTTTTCAGTTAATTTTCTACTGTGTATTCTGTCTTATATTATTTAATTTAATCGCTTTGGTAAATCGAAGTTTAAATTTATAACTTTTTTCAATCACACAGTCCGAAGAAATGATATATTAAAATAAAAATGAATAATGATAAATTATTTCATATCGTTACTTACGTAAATTAATTCTTACTCTAAATTAAAATATAAGAATATTCTTAAATACAGTCTTTAAGTTATAATACAACAGTTATTACATTTTTATTATTGTTCTTTATTGCCATTTTTGAGTATACATATATATTATCAACATTTATGAATCATGTATGCTCTTTATTATAAAAAGATATTTCTTCGTGTAAAAGAATAATTTATCCATAAATAAGATAATTTGTTTTCAATTTATTTTATTAGTATTACCATGCATAAAATATTATAAAAGAAACTTTTTTAATTAGTTTCAATTACTATTTTTATATGTATTCGTTTTAATGTAATACAACTGATTTTATAATTATAAGTTTTATTTTAAATTATTTTCTAAGAAAAGTGAAATTTTATGTAATCGAATAAGTTTTTTTACGCAGAGAAAACTGCTTACACTTATGTTAAAGTTTTAAATTTTATGTATATGAATTTTTTAATGTTAATATCTTCAACAAAAATAAAAATATTAAAACTACTATCAAACTAAGACGAAATTTAGGTAAAAATGCCAATTACGATTTGAAGATGTAATCATTCTTTATGATTTCATCTACAAAGTATCCTTGTTTTATAACGATGAAAGTAAAATAAAGAGAAATAAAGTTAAAAAAATAATTATAGGGTTTTTTTGGATATTAATTTTTAATTTATATTACAATGACTTCATTTTTTATTGTAATAAATTAATTTTATTTATTTACAGGATGATGATGTAGCAGCTGTTAAAGATGGAGCCTTAAGCATTCATCGTCTGAAGAAAACCATGGATGATCCTCATGCTCGTGAAATTACTATTTTGAAAATGGAAATACAACAGATTATGAAAGGAAACTATGAGTACTTTATGCAGAAAGAAATTTTCGAACAACCTGAATCAGTTGTAAATACAATGAGAGGTCGTTTGAATTTTCAAGATAACTCTGTTACACTTGGAGGAATTAAGGTATTTCAAGCATGTACTATTTAATTCTATTTAATATTTAAAATTTATATTTATACATTATTATTGTTGTTGTTGTTGTTGTTTTTGTTTTTGTTGATTTTAAAAATTATAACTTTCTGTGAGGATTAAACTTTTTTTACGTATGGTAATCATATGTGTTAGAGAAGACAAATTTTATGAAGAATCTATTTTATTACTTTTATTTATTATATTATTATTTTATTTAAATTCACTCTCAACAATCTTAATTTGATTATTTTTAATTGGCAATTAAAAGATAAATCAGTTACATATGGAAAGAATATATTTTATTGCTGAAATATATTACAAATATATTGGTACATATGTTTTTGAATACAATTTTTATAATGTAATAATTATTCAAGGATTATATACCAGAAATAAAGAGATGTAGGAGATTGATGCTCATTGGTTGTGGAACGAGTTACCATTCAGCTGTAGCTACGAGACAACTTTTGGAGGAACTTACTGAATTACCTGTGATGGTTGAATTGGCATCTGATTTCCTCGATCGCAATACTCCTGTATTCAGAGACGATGTTTGTTTCTTCATTTCACAATCTGGTGAGAAGTTCAAATTAAAGATTACAATTTTGTTAAACAATAATTTCAATTTTACATTGTATGTTTTAATTAAAGAAATATATTTATACTTCTAAATTAAAAACTATTAACTGAATATTATAATTTTCAATTAATAGTTAAAATTATGCCTGTTTTATTATTACAAATAAAACTGTATTAAAGTTTGAATTTTAAAGAAATTATAAACCGTTATTATTTTATATGTATTTCGATGAATGATTAGAACAAATAAATAAGAAAACAGATCATGTGTACCAGATCATCTTCAATTTAGGAATTAGACCAATGAAATTTAAGTACTGTTTAAAACAATCAATCTGTCTGAAATGTTACAATTTATTAAATTTATTAACTAACCTTTACTGATGAAGATTTATAAGTTCCTTTTCTTTGTATGAATAACTGAAATCGCATTTTTTAGGCGAAACTGCTGATACTTTAATGGCATTGAGATATTGCAAAGGGCGCGGAGCTTTGATTGTAGGAATTACAAATACGGTAGGCAGCAGTATTTGTCGCGAATCGCACTGCGGTGTACACATTAATGCCGGTCCAGAGATCGGTGTTGCGAGCACCAAAGCTTACACATCGCAATTCATTTCCCTCGTTATGTTTGCTCTAGTAATGAGCGAAGATAGACTTTCTTTGAGATCGCGGCGTTTAGAGGTACTTAATTATGTATATTATTTACATATATGTTTTTATATAAAATAACATTTTTCACATGTCATTTAATATGTCTTTAATTGTAGATCATTGAAGGACTGAAAAATTTAGATAATCAAATTCGACAAGTTTTGAAACTCGATGACAAAGTCAAAGAATTGGCTGAATCTTTATATCAGCATAAATCTCTTCTTATTATGGGAAGAGGATACAATTTTGCTACGTGCATGGAGGGAGCACTGGTACATTTCTATTGTATTACTTTACAATGAATTTATGCGTATTTATATCAGTATATATTAAACTTATGCATTTCACTGTGCTATTACAAAATATGATAAAGAAATATAAAATATAGGCTTCTTTTTATTATTTCAGAAAGTAAAGGAATTGACGTACATGCATAGTGAAGGTATCATGGCTGGTGAATTGAAACATGGACCTTTGGCTCTTGTGGACGATTCCATGCCAGTGATCATGATTGTTATGCGAGATCCGGTTTATACAGTTAGTATTTTATATTTATTTGTTGAATTACATAACACTTAAGGTGAAATATTAATAGTTGGTAAAATCTTACATTTAAATACTTATTTTAAATTATGTTTGTTTCAAAATAATCTAGAAATAACGCAAATTTTAATGAGAAAGATTAGTTATCGTTTCTATCGGTATGTTACGAATATTTTTTATGCATTGTAATGCTTCTCATGATACAAAATTTAACAAATAATTGACATATAATTAAATCTAACAAAAATATAAACAAATTTCATTCAAAAAATTTACTGAATTTCAAGATTTTAAATGCATAAAAATTACGAGAAAGTGTTACTGTTACATTAGTACTAACAAGATCAAAGTGTCTCCCTTTGTAATATTTGATTGTGTTTCACAAACGAATAAAAAAAAATTATTTATATCGCTTTTAATGAAATAAAATTGATATTTAACTTTAATTATGTATACATATTTATAAAACTAACAATAACACACTGAATTCAAGTAATCAACATTTGTTTCTTCATTAATAAAATGCTTAATTTTTATTGTATTCGCTTTATTTCATGCTGTATTGTTTAAAGAATTTTTATGATATAATTTATAATAATTTATTTCATAATTTTGGTTACTTTTATGTTTTTTGAGATATATTTATCAGGATTCATTCTTGTGTTGTATCATTATTTATATACATAATTAAAAATATTTGCTGTTTAACCAATACAAATCTTATGGCGAGGAGTGCTGTACAATACATTTAAATTTGCAGTGCTTCAGAAGCTTAATACATTAATTTATTATGGTTTATATTGTTATTAGAATTATTATTATTAAATACAATTTTTCTTATCAGTTAATAGACAAACACGTTGTAGGTTTATATTTTGTTATAATTTAAATTTCTTCACAACTTATTTTGTCGACGTTTAGTTCAATTATTAAGGACGTTTATTAAATCGGAATATCATTTAGTATAACAGGATACACAAATATAGTTAAAACTAATTAATTTTCAATTTCATCATGAGCTTCATGTCCTATTGTACATGAGCATATAGATTTCATGCTATGTTGGTGAAATGGATAAATAAACATTAAAGATAAACATTGTTGGAACTCCCATGTTTGAGAAATTTCTTCTCAACCGAATAATTAACAGGAATAAATGTTATCTCTTCGAATTGAGTACTTTTCCTTTTAGTATTTAAATTTAAATCATCTATTGTTATATAATTGTTATAGAAATGCATGAATGCTTTGCAACAAGTGACTGCGCGTGACGGTAGGCCAATTGTAATCTGCGAAGAAGGTGATGAAGAGACAAAATCATTTGCAAAGCGGGCCCTCGAAGTGCCGAAAACTGTCGATTGTCTACAAGGAATTTTGACTGTCATTCCCATGCAACTTCTTTCATTCCATATTGCTGTTCTACGTGGTTGCAACGTTGACTGTCCACGAAACCTTGCAAAATCGGTTACTGTCGAATAAAGAGAATACGTGACAACGATAGTTTGCTGTTTAAGTTGCGAGATAAAGAATGCCACTTTAATTTGTTTATTAGTATACGACTATCGACAACTTTGAAGTGAAATTTTTGTAATTTTATAAGAAAAATTTACAAATCGATGCATTTTATATGTTAATAAGCAAAGTCGATAATTCGACAAGGATTGTCAATAATATCTGACTGTATATATAGATGCTAAGAAATATATTTTTGCGGATACAAAACTTTTTTAATCGTATTTTTTATACAGTTGCCAAGGGGATGTCTTTCTGAAGACTGATGATGCTTGTTTGAATATATATTGCATATCCCTCGACTTCGTTGTTTTAACCAAAATCAAAAATATGCCATCTGTGATCCATCGTTTAAAGCGATTGAAATCATCACATAGTTGATCGAGTTTAGAGCATTTTAATGCGGATTTTAAATTCACTTAATTCAGTACAATATTACGCATTGTATTAAGTGTATACTGAATAAAATTTTGTATTGACAAGCTTATATTATGACAGAAAATATTTTCATTTAAGGTTGATATAAGAATCAATGTATAGTGTCATAATAACGTTTAGTTTCGGATTATAAGGTCATAAGCTGATAGTTGTATTTTACTTTCGTATATAATTAGATACAGGACGTTTGTATACTTGAACAAACTTTCTTACAGTTTTATAGGGTTTTCTTTTTATAAATTTCTAAATATATATTTTATGAATTAAGAAAATACATCTTTAATGGCATTTTAAGAGAAATATTTTAATACACTTTGAACACCAGGGTTTAAATGTATCAAAATAATAAATAAAATTTCTTAGAAACTACACTTGTTTTACTCAATGATTTTTTTAATTTTAGGGAATATTAATTTATTTTACTGTTCTTCCTGTTCTTCATTTATTCTATAGTACTTTTTTATTATTTATTGATATATCTCTGACAGTATGTAAATTCAGTTAAGCATGTACATTAAGCAATATATTATTACTTTTATTTATAGATTATTATCA
>JABFOX010001938.1:0-12103 GCA_022817665.1 Axea sp. ZL-2020
GAATTATTTATATTGATTAGTATAATTATTGAAATGTTATGTATAAATTATTTTGCTGTAAGTGGTTTTCTTACAGATTTGATCAAATTTGATCAATTCATCCCATTAATTAGTTAATACACATCATTTATTGTTATAAATATACAGTTATTTGATTTAAAGTCTGATATTTTCTTATCTTCTTATTCGTCAAGGACTTTCTGTGTCAGAAAATCACATATTCTATACTTGAAATGGATCTTCTCATAAAACTTCGCGTAAAAATTGACTTTCAGAGTTCTTTTTTATCTTTTTTTTATTTTCTTTGTTTATTTTTTCAAAATGTAATTTGGTAAGGTCATAATTTATACACGCTATAACAAAGGAGAACATTTGTTCTACCATTTAAAATAACTTTAGATAAAAATTCAACGGAAGCATTAAAACAAACGAACTACTTTAAGCATAATGACTTCAGCATAATCATGACATTGATGTCTTTTTTTATAGTATTTCAAAACGTTAAGCCCGTGAAGTACGACTTTCGTTCAATTCAATTCATCATGAATGTACAAAGTTTTTCAAAATGAATTTTCATTTTGCTTCGCTAGCGAATATCTTTAATGAAATTTTATCATTTTCATCACAGGATACGTTAATCTTCCATAAAAGCCCAGGTTAAAGTCGTGAATTTCCACGTTGTTTATTTCGAAATGTAATTCCGCAACGCCGTATTATTTTAATTCCGTCATAAAAGACAACGGTTTTTCTATTATTCAGATTTATCCTTATTAAAATTTCAACGAACGGAATTTAATGCCAGAACTACTTGACGCGAGCGATAAATCGCGGATAAAAATGAAAAAACGCGTTTGTCATTGCGGATAAAAATTAGACGGGCCATTTAGTCGGTTAATCAGTTAACAATATCGTAAAACGCGACGCAGGCTTACATCGAGAGTCGTCATAAAACGGGGGCTTATTTGAATTTTTGTTGCGTCGGCTACTTTTGGACAGTACCGTAAACACATGTGACGCAGATCTCAGAACTCGCGGCAGATTTATATATGTCTTTGGTCGAAAATATGGAGATGCTTGCCGAGCAAAAAAGGCCAACAAAAAGGAGATCGAGCGTTCAAAAGGGTGCAAATGCGAGCGCGTTCTATTTTCAGTGCGCGGCGCTCAGCGCGTTACGAAAGGGATCCGCAGCCTTGCCCCTTCGGTATTAATCCATCGCTTGTGACTTTTTCAATTACTTAAAACGCATTGCGCCTTGCGACAAGAAAACGCGTGGGAAAAGTTCAATCGCTTACGTTTTTATTAGCCAAACTATATATCAAGATAAGCCGGCGTAAGTAAATATGTTCCACGAAGCGAATTTTTACACGGTTACCGTAAACTCGCTGTACGTGAGCAACATGATTAAGATTCGGTCCGTGGGTTTATCTGGCGCTTAGATCTATCATTTTTATTCCCATTCAATATTCAGGGTTAAGTGTTTTTCGCTTATTCAAATTTCACGCTGCCTTTCGGAATGCTTGAATGTAAAGCGCACGAACGAAATGGCGCAAGTTTCCTCAATTATTCCGGCTTACGTGCGAGATCAACCGCTGACTGAGAAAAGTTCGTAAATTTAGAGCCAAGTGGAACACGATCGGTTCCAAACGACTCGCGAGGATTATGACGCGAGAGTAATTGAGCTTTGAATTAAACATCGCTGTACATTCGGCGCTGGTTTAGCGAGCCGACAGCGGCAACTAATAGTAGTGATTTTGTTGGTGAGCATTTTGCAAAATTCGATAAAAGCTGCTTGTTAATGCGGCCGAATGATTGATTACATTTTTCGGCCCTTTTGTGCACCCTGGTCACGTGATTTCACAAAGCTGTTTGTTAGTTTGATTAAATTATGAATAATGTACTAAAACGCTTTGTTAATGAATGCATTAATTTTAACAATATATTATAATGCGTCTCCGGGGACGATTCCAAAACGGATGAATAATTTTGTTCCAACTTTTATTCAAATCGCTGTGATTAACGTGTAATAGCTTTTTCATTATTGATAGCAATTTTATGATTTAAAAGAATCGTTATTTATTTATTAATAAAAAGTTATTTGTGTGTGTTTATATATGTGTGTGTATATATACTTTAAATGTAATTCGATTAATATTAATTAATAAAAAATGATGTCAAGCAAATCAGTTAAAAATTGGTCTGAAAATGAAGATAAATTAAGTATAGTAAAATGAAAGTAATGAAATAATGAAATGAATATAAACTGGTAAAAATAAATTGAATAAAAGTAATAAAAGTTGCAAATGAAACTGAAAATATGTAATAAAAAATAACTGATGAAATTAAGTTTAACGATATAACTCAATTAATATAATTTTAAAATATATTTTCAATATTTCGTAGTTATGTATAAAAGAAAAAACAGATCTCCAAGAATCAACGTTCGATTTTTGTGTGATAATTTCTTCAATTGAAAATTTTAAATGGCAAAAATCGTACGTACTACATGAGGATAATTCAAAGCAAAATGATTACAGTTAACATGTCACATAAATAACTGTACGTGACAATGAGTGTTAAAACCACGATAAAATGGATATAGTAAAATGATAAAACAAAAATGACAACATAACTAAATAAACATAAGAAGGTGCAAAGAGAATAATAAAATGGTCAAATGAATACAATAAGAAGCATTAAAATGGATAGAATACACATACATTGATGAAATGTAGATAACAAAACAAACAAAAATTGACATTGTTAACAAAATATAATCGTAACCCTAAAATACGTGATAATAATGAAACCCAAAACGTGGCATTCGGTAGTAACATCGAAAAATCGCGGACTCTACTGTTACACGGTTAAAAAATCTAATGATGTAAAACTCAGTGAATTTTGTAATGCCGGTGAACTCAAACTTACAAAAACTGGTTCTAAATACGAATAGGAAATCGGAACTGTTTGGTGTTAAAATTGAAAAGCGAAACCGCAACCCGAACATCATTCTTGTCGCGCCGTATGAGAAAATGATAAAAAATGCGGGAAAGTGAAAAAAAGCGCATGCATATGCACACACACGAGGGATTCCTTCGAAAGCTTGAAATCAATTCGCATTTGCGAATTTTTCAACTGAGCAAAAGCGATGAAGTTTGAGAAAAATGACGAACAATTAGCCATTGAAGTCGGGGACGATAAACGTAACACTTCGCCGGAGTTTCATCAGAACGTCAATTAAGTGCGGAAGCATAAACAAGAGTTATCAGTTATCGCGCGTCCTAAATACAATAAGGTACGTTGAAATATGATTCTCGCGAACGAATTTCCAGCAATTTGCGAAATTATCGTGAATAATTATCGCGAGCGATAGGCCTGGAGTCACGTTCTGATGAATTCCGACACTCGATGACGTAATAAAGTACAAACGATGATAGCATAATTTACACATTGGAGCACAAATCGCGACTTAATCTAACGTGTCTATCGCTGAATTCGTTCGGCGCGCGCAATTATATCCGACACAAAACGCTTACCGAATTTCAGATTGCGTATCTGAAACGTGGCGAAATTATTGTTATGAGTGTGATTGCCATTAAACGGTGAGACATCGTGCGACGAGGCGGAGCTTTGTGAATGTTAATGCAACGAAGATCGTTCTTCGAGCTTTCGATCGAATCTGTTTCAATGATTCGCCAATTGTTACTCTTTCACAAATGAATGTTGATATTGTACGTAATTTTCGTAAACAGCATTGCAAAAACGACGACTGAATTTCGAATGGATTTTTTATCTCAATTTTTTCACATATTCGTTTGATTGTTTTATCATCGTTCAAAACGCTGATATCAACTTTTATCAAACAACATCGATGGAAATACAATTGAAATTCATTCTTATAAATGCTTAACAATATAAATAGTTCACTCCTGTTTAAGATCTCGCGGCTAAGATTTGAAAAAGGATTTTCTCACACAAACAATTCTATTAAAAATGTCGAATAAAAAAAATGATATATCGAGCCATCTCGATCATCGACCATATTAGTGTGGCAGTTTTTAGATTGTTTAACACTCAACCAAAACATTCCACATTATTTTGAAAACAGCGACAAGTCTTAAAATATGTTTCCGGAGTTTCCGCTTTCAGTGTCCCATCGATGACATTCACGTGTACTAAAATAAAGATGTACCTGACGAGTGTCCGGGCCACAGCTGTTGACGATTGTACAAATTATTTCTGTCAAAAATAGGAACGTATAATGAACTGTAGTAGTATGAACAGTCGGTCGTTCGACTAGACTAACCCGCTAAATTGTTTAGACAATTAGATAGGTGACTTTTCGACGTTATTTTTTCAATTAATTTAAAAATTATTTACTGAATTGTCAATATTTTACTATGATTAAATTTGAACTATTGTTAAATGAAGATAAAATATTAATATTATAATTATAAAGTGACCACATGATGATAGCGTGATGAAACAAAGATATAATGGTGTAAGAATAGCAAAATTATGAAAAGATTTTGTTTCGTCAATTAATAAATAGTATTTTTAAAACTATACTTAGATGCAATAGCTTATACTGTTTCTTTTTATAATTTAAGTGAACGATAAAGTGAAAGTATAATAATAACTTTGGGTCCATGGAATTATCAAATAAAGAGAATAAATTGATAAAACGAAAGTAAAAGAATAATAAAATATAAAGTGAAAATAAGGAAAATGATACTTAGAGTTCGTTTTATCAATTAATAATTAGTGCCTGCGAAATCATACTTACTAAAAACATACCCCATTTTTATTATTTTTGTTGTTGTTAAGTCAAATTTAAATTAATAATCAAATAAAAATAAATACTGAATATAAATCAATAAAGTAAAAAGTTACAATAAAGACAACATATTGATTAATAAAGGATAAAATAATATAATAAAGGTGATAAAACGCTAACATAATTTACTTTATCGATCAATAAATAGTGTTATAGAAATCAGTCCTGTCGAAAATGTTTCTTCTTTTATTTCTTTCTCGCTTTTTTTTTTTATTTACGAGCTACACGTCAGGCAGAAACTTGGCAGTAAGTATCGCGTTTAAAATCGAATTTTTTTGCTCGATATTTTATAAACCAAAAAAGGGGGCGTAAAAAGGGGGCGGATTAAAGGAAGAAAGAGTAGCTAGGAAAGAAAAGCCATTCCATTTTCGTCTGATTATTTTGTATTATACCGAATACTGTTACTTAGTATGTCATTTATGGATGCTGTTAAAGCAGCGAGGGAGACGAGTTAGCCCCCTCCAACTCTTTTCATCGCAGGAGCACTTAGGGTGGCGTAATAACGGAGGTCTCCCCCTTTAAAGTAAAATTCTCAGCACGTTACCGTATAGGTGTGGCGCAGCGGGGCTGCTTTAAGAGCGCCTCCAGATCGAATAAACTTCAAAGATTGAGACGCATCTGTCCAACGATAAGATTTCAAGTCCTCGTTGCATATGCGGGAGAAATAATCTTCGAGGCTTTCGTGACTGCGCATTAGTACAGCGTATGCTAATCGATCCGTGTTACGCATTTCTAAAGCAGCCTCAAAGATTAGACCGACAATTTTTTGACGTATAAGCAATTTTCGCTTTCGTATTTCGGTCTCTTGTTCAATCATTCCGTTTAGGACAAAGGATAGATATCACATTTTACACGCAACTTTTCATCTATAAAACTTTAACGAGTTGTGTTCAAAGAATGGTTTTCTTGTTATAATTTTTAACGAAGAGTAACAAATGTAACGCGTACGAGATTAATTTTAAATCGATGAAAACGTATACCAAAAAACATAAATAGTTACATTAATATTCGCGCTCCGTTCATAAATAAATTTGTTTAATTCTAAAATTATTCAATTGTGATCAATTTACGTCACTTAAAATGAATAAGAAATAATTTTTTAATCAAAGTACATTTTCAGTCTTAACTATGCATTCCAAATGACTGAAATTTGTATGTATATACCGATACTGACAATTCCTTTTTCATCTGAAAGTAGTTGATGAAGTTCGAGTTGAAAAACGTATCCACCTTAATATGCAAGTTAGTCATATAAAACATTTAATACGAAAGTGTCCGAAGGACTCTGGAAAATCTCAAAAAGACTCCAAACTTGGTAACCTCGAATGCTGCAATTTCGTACAAATGAGATGGTTCTCTGAAAAAGGAATAAATAAAAGAATTGTTTTATCCTTTAATGCTTTAATTACTGCGATACAATATAAAAAGTGGAATTTCATTAATGAAAAACTAATTAAAATGATGCACCATCAAAAAATACGTTCAAAACAAACACGATATAAAATTGAATAAGAATCACAAAAATGTCAATTACGAAAAATTGATAAACTGAACAATTAAAAATTTAAAGGGCGTATTTAAATGAACGTGCTTACTTTGCAACGCGTACAATTAGTTGTTTGTCGAATTCAACACCATAAGTAAAGATCGAAAGAAGAAAACTCTGCGGTATAACCGAGAATACATTTCTCTTGTTAAGAACAAGACAATGCGGCACAAAAGAAAATCTTACAGTTCAGCTGTACCTGACTGATGATCATCTCGATTATACAGCATGATACAACGGAGTTATGAAAAGTTTACATGCGGCCTAATTTGAGCAGTTGCGACTGCATCGTTATAAAGACACTGAGTGAATTGACATCCTTCGATATCGCTTACAATATAACCATCATTATTCAATATTTCTTGTTTTGCACACGGTGCATTATCCATCATGTTTTCGTACATTCTCTCGTCTTTTACGGTAATTCTTCTCATTTTTAAACTGTCCCTTTTCATATTTTCATTCCAGTTTTGCGACATGAATAATAATAAATAACGTTAATTCAGCATGAGTGATTTGTTAATTTGATCTAAGAACAATTTCGTACAAGTATTCTTGTATATATACATGGATTAACATTTTGTTGACTCAACGTTAAGCGAGAGCCATCGCAATCGGTAATAATTCGAACCTTAATTCCGTGCAAATACATATGGGAAATGTTAATCACGTAAAAAACTATAAGATGGTCAAAATCAAAACTGATATTTGATTCAACGGACCTAATCCATTTGCAAAAATAAAATTCTGGTTTCGTGATCACGGTGAGTTATGCGTGTAACAAAATAGCACAGTAGCTTGCTGAACTCGCACCCGAATGAAATTCAGTATGAAGTTTTGGCAAATTTATCGCTAACATTGACTCAAAAGACAAATATTTTTTTTGTTTTTTTTTTATTTTTTATTTATTTTTTTTTTTTTTTTTATTATTATTCTCGAAAGCATTGATTTCATTGGAGCCAAAATAAAACTTAGTTTCTTTCTTAATTAAGTCACGAAGTGCTGTTTACGAAAATAACTCGCAGCCCTACAAACCTGCGCGTTTTATCCACGTTTCGCAACATTGTATTATTTATGATTGATTTTGTTACATTCAAACTTCAATCTAATCAATTATACATCCACAATAAATAATTTTTTGAAAAAGAAATCGACATTTGTTTAGTCTAAAAGTTGATATCCGCGCTGTGGCAATTTCGAAAAATTGTTACGTTTCATAGTTTTATGGTGATTTTGAAGCATAAAATTAGTTTATTGTCCATTGGATTAAAGGACACGACATTTACACAAAATATGTTTATAATCAAAATGAGATTTAAATATGATTAAGATCGAACGTAACTTAAACGAGACTAAATCATAATCATCGGAACTGTTCGGTACTGCGAGCTTTATATTTTATGAACAAACGATGCTTTGTATAAAAATGCAGCCGCTGTAAATTATTCACTCAAAAATCAAGCAACGAAATGTTACAAATAAAATCTACTCTTTTCTCGTTATGTCGAATTAATGAAACGTGATAATAAAACCAAAGTAGAAGGCAAAAAAATGAAAATATAAAATTTGGACAAATATTTTTAAGTTAAGATTTTTGCAAGAAAAGTAATTGGAATCATATAAAAATTTGCGAAATTAGTATTAAAACTGCTGCAAAGGAAAAAGCCGTCCTTAACTTAATGTGTAAAAAATTGCAAAACTAATATTTCCGATATGTTTTATCTTTTTGTTTATGCTAATAAAGTAATTTACTTAATGTAGAAACTGAAAATAAGATCGATATTATATTTGAGTTTTTACTTCGAAAGCATCCTCTTTCTCGTCACATTTTATACCACATTAAATTTAGTTGCTCTCTATTAACATCCTCGCGAAACAATTCATCAATTTATCTCGCTGAACTCTCAAACGATTAGAATAATGTAATGAATTTCTCCAGATGCATAAAATTATGCAACTGGCACTGTATTACGTAATTACATTGCAGTGACGTACACGCAATTTGATGATTAGGGAGCTGCAACTTTATTTCATGAGGGTTTTATTTTTTGTTCGATTCCGTCTGTGTGAATTATGAAACGAAAGATTGCTTCACCATTGATCGGTATGATTGATATTACTTATCTAATTTCGTTGATGCAGGTATATGCATTACAAAAATAAACTAGCGTTGTTCTTCTTTGACCTACTTTTTCAGTTTTGAATTTTATTCCTTCTATCCGAAGGCAAATGGCGTTGCATAAAAAATACTTTGAAAACAAAATGTAAGGGAACATTGTACACGGGGGAACTTGTATGTACACGTGTGTCCCCCTTTTCCTTTGTGAAAAAAGAAACGCATTCATGCGCGGTCTTTTCATTTGCTTAACAAAAATAAGACTTGAAAAAATAAATACAGAAAAAAAAATCATTTCGACTTTTTCGCTTTATTGTTTCAGTTACTCTAAAACGTTTGTCCATAATTTTTAAGATCAACATTTAATTGTGCAAATTCTCTTGACAGACTCGCGGTAAAAGAAGTGTATTATAACAACATTCTATATAACTCAAAACAATGCAATACAAATTTTACATTAGTATTTTGTTTTTTTATTACTACGATTTATACAACACTAATATGTTATATTGTTTTATATCACAGATATTATAATTTTGATGATATATACTATAGAATATAATCTTATAAAATATAACCAAGTATAACATTTTATGCAGCATTTGTTTAATATCTAAACTAATGAATGTATTTTACTAATTTGTATTATACAGTTTTGTCATTATAATAAATTTTATTTCGTCATATATTTTACTGTATAATGTAGTATTTTTCATAGCTATGTAATCTAGTGCGTCCAAGATTTCAATACTCGTGTAGTATTACTATATCTTAATACGTTCTCCAGTTATTTTTCTCGTGTTTCCTTGAAGTTTTATTACATCCATTAATTTTTATTCTCACTTTTACTTCTATAATTTAGTCTTTGTATTCAACTATTTTGCGTTTTTCATTTTAAATTTTACTATAATATTTAATATTCGTACATTTTCTAGTGACTATATGATGAAGTAACGACATTTCTATAGTAACTATTCTAACATTTATAGTAAATTTTACTGTAATGGCTTTATTTTACTATTTAATTTACTAAATTGTACACATTTGTAGAATAACATTTCTGTCACCTTATACTTTTTCATATTTATTGCTAATATAACAAAGTAATTACATAATAATTTCTCTTCTAGTTTTTATTTACTTTACTATCGCAATTTACGGTACCATAGTTTTCTTAATGATAATTCCATATGAATTCCATGGTACACATAATAACTGTTTCAATGCACCTTTCCTGGACAAATTCTTTCAGCACTTAATCCCAACGACAAAAATATACCCACTGGCATTTGTTCCAAAAAACGTTTTCCTTTTCAACGTATCATTTTCTCATACATTACGCTTATTACGTTACATTTAAATATAAGACACATAAAACGTGTAAATTGAGAATGTTTTTTTATCTATTTGTCGGCTGATGAGACAGCTGAAAGAAACAATTTTATTATTTCGCCTCGGAGCAAATTCGAAAGGTGACACAGTCTTTAATTAATTCCACAATTTTTGACCGGAGATCTTAAGATAAAAGGAAAGAACAAATTCTCGAATAATACGGTCGCATTTTCTTTCATAAACAGTTTATGAGTCATTTTATTTAACGAAATAAATCTATCGCGAGCCGTTGATTTGATGAATTCTTATCACGACGAAGTAACGCTTCTTGTTTGACGTGATTATTGTTCGTATTACGCAGAATAATTATGTGTACGAAAAGAATGGTTTTATTTGCTCTTCATTTTCCCCGGCGCGATATTGATTTTCTACCTACTCGCGGAGAAATGTTTTCGTGAATCGGTACAGTTGTTGATTCAGCAAAATATTTTCATCACAATTCACTCGATAAAATATAACGGCCAAAGAGATAATAAAATCGTTTAATATCAAATTGATCCGGCTGTTTTACAAAATACAAACGAACACATTTTTTAACGCGAGACAAATACCAATGTTTCCAGAGCAAAATGTCTGTTTTATTGACCTCGCGTTATGAAATAAATATTTATCCGCGTGTTTCGGAATACGTTTAATTATTTTACGGGGACAAAGGAAAAGCTGCGGTGACTTAAAATTATCGAATGAAGTATCACGCTTCTAAAAATAAATATAAAAGCATAGCGAAAGAAGAAAGAGTAGTCGCGAAATTGCTATTCGCTTTGAAATTAAAATATAATTTGTCATTCGTATTTTTCACAAAAGTTGTTACTGAACGCATAAAATCAAACGGAACAAAATTAAGCCAAATTTGGCTAAATTTAACATCGGAATAGTTGTACCCGGAGCGTTAAATTATTTTTACCTTTGGTTTCGATTGCATACTTTTACAAATAGAATCAGCATGATTTCATTCTTTTCGTTCTTTGAAAAATTATATGTTTTTGTGTTAATTTTCTTAACGAATATTTCACTAATAGTCAAAACTATTGAATTAGTTCCCTTGTTTAATTGTTCAAATTTGTCGCAAAAATTTGGAACGAAATTTCATTAAAAATGTATAAAATAAATACAACAGTTGACGTAGTTCGTATTATATTTTACACCAAATGAAGTTTCTCTTTCATAAATGTTGAATTCTTGATTGTTGCGAGGTGTCTTTTAAATATTTTATTTATATAATTGAATTAGAAAGATATTTTGTATTTGCATTAAATAACGCAGATGAAATAGATTGAAATATAGTTTTGAATGAATTGTACCATAATTTTCACGTTAAGCATTGTTTAATCGTTGAAATATTCATGCTCATTTAAGGTTCTAATAATATTAAAACAACATTAAACTGCGATATTAAAATGAAACTGAAACAGCTCGCGTGGAAAAACGATATGATAATAGTTTGGCGAAAAGTATCGTAAGCACTATAGCAACAGTATGACGAAAATATGGCAAACAGTTTTGCAAGAATCTAAATCTTTCATGCGAATTGTATTCATACCTTACTGATTGCCAAACTGTTGACTAATATGGTGCACGCTATTGTTTCTGTAATGTTGTTGGGATTATTCCATTTACAAAAAAATTAGTTTGACAAAAGATCTAAGGATTCATAAACTTTGTCAGACTCAATGTCAGATTAAATGTCGAACTTGCTCGTAAAGAAAAATTATTCCCATGCTGAGAATCGAACCATTGTCTCTTGGGTTGTTAATCTTCAACTACTTGCACTAAGCCATTTTATATTCAAGAATTATTATTATTGATTACAGTAAATATTATATATTTAATTAATGTTATAATATTGATGTAACATTGTGAAATCATTAAAACATAAATGAATGAAAATTTCACATAAATTTAAAAAAAATATATATTCTAACTTTATTATATGTTAGAACTAAGATTTGTCTGGTTATAAATAAAATTTTATTTGCTATGTTTAAATTTTTAACGCTCAAATAATATTTACATTGTAATATTGTTTAAATGTTGTTTCTGCCTTAAATTAATTATTAAATTTATTATTAGTCTTAATTATTAAATTTATTTCAGTGATATAATGAAACGAATACAAACAATGTATAATTCATATTAAATTAAACATATTGAAAATTTAACAATTCGTCAAAATTATAAAGACATTTAAAGTTGCATTATCATTTTATTCATTATT
>JABFOX010001939.1:0-12098 GCA_022817665.1 Axea sp. ZL-2020
AATTTAGAGTTACTATATATCATTGGTATTTATTTTTGTTTTTTCTTGAAAAGACACCAGATAAAATACATCCCAATTAATGTATTATTATATACTTGTTAAAAATATAATTTTTAGATCTATATTTTATCATGATCTCCTAAACATTTTTCCCCTATTTCCTTTCCAAATATCACTTTTAAATACTTCATATATCAAAATATTACAAATATACCAGCATGGCTTCATTTTTCCTGTTGACACTCCGCTAGTGTCTCAAACGTTTGTTAATTTTGCAAAGGTCCTTATTCTAGTTATTTTCGAAATGGCACTGGTGCGAAACCAAGTGACGTATACTTAACTGTACTTCACATCAATAAATCGATTGTCATTAATTTTTAATCTTATCGGTCGCGATTAAACAAATAATTCTGGCGCCGTTAACGGGTTCTGATTTTCCTTAATTTTGAATATCGATTGTGATGTTACGTCGCGATAACGCTGTGCGTTTATAACGTCCCGTCGCCGTCGGTTTTAACACTAGACCGATAAGCACGGCTGCATCCCGACGCGATAAACCTTTTTCTCATTGTTTTTATCGCTATTTTCCCTAATCGTTACTTTTATCGTCTCAATTGAGACGATAAAACTGTTGCGTTTCTGTATTCAAAGAAAACTTCAGATAATGTTTCAATTCATATTTCAAGCGATGTATGATGGAGATTGTAAAATAAATTTTTCGGCTAAAAATATTTATTCGTTCCTATCTGAGTGATCTATTATCGAGCGATCTCTAATAATTTTGCAAGTAAAAAATTCCAGGCGTTTTGGTGGGAGACGAAGGAAAGTAACAAAAAGCGTTCTTTTATCGTGTTGGAAAATTGAATGAAACTGAGATCCAGGGAAAGTAACTGGACTGGAGATTTTAAAAATTCGCTAGGAACTTGAATACTCATGTTGAAAAAACAAACGTGTATTAAAAATACTAAGCAACTAAACTTGTTGAGAAGTTTCCTAGAGTGTTATTTTCAAATACAAACTTACTGTGGTTTTTAATTGAAGCATCGATTTTATGTATAAAATTATTTAACAAAGAAATAATTCAGCGGGTAATTTGGAAAACTGCTTGGAAATGCAATTATAATATTATAATGAATTTGCAGATAAGCAGCAGGAATTGGACTTGCCGTCGTTACGCATTGAAGATGCAGTGGCCGCGGCTGGAAGCGCGGATGCGCGGGCGGCCAAAAAGAAGGACCGCGCACAAAGGGGGCCCGCTGCGATGTCACACATAAGCGGCGTTAAACGACCATTAACGCACACCAACAGCTTCACCGGCGAACGCGTACCTTTGCACGGTGTTGAAACACCCCACGAGGAGGAACTTGGAAAGGTATATATCTAGGTGCACAGAATGGGCTTTTGAGTGTTTTTAGACATTAATTTCAAAATTCCTAAATACTTAGAGAATCTAAGATTATATCAAAGATGAAACTTGTTGTTTACATTTTCTACGGTTATTTTAGAACCATTTTTAATTTAAAAATATAGCAAATATTAGTTCCCCGCAATATTTCTTGATAAACATTTCAGAACTGCAGGAATTTAATAAAAACATTTCATAGTCTTGAAACATACCGAGTGAATAGTCATGCAATTTAGCAGCTTTGCTGATTTATGATGCTTTATTTTATATTATTTAGTATTTGATGTTTTTTTATAAAGCCAAATCTCATTTTCAAAGAAATACCACCTCAGAGTTTTGAGTTGTATAGTTATATTGCAATTTAATTTTCAAGATTTGTAATCGGATTTGGTTCATTGCTACGCTTCAAAAGGAATATATTTTCAGCATTAATAATAGGAGTCATTATTTGGACAGGTGTCAGTTATAAAATATTAAACAAAAAAAAACATAACTAAAGAAGAAGAAATTATTTTGAACCAGTTTACATATTTTATATTTTAAATATACATGTTTAGTTTTTGAACTACAATTTTGATAATTGTTGTTGTAAACAAATTTATTTTCATGCATTTGCAATTATAAAATATGTATACAACTGATTTCTATTCCAATATATGAACTCGTTTATAATCTTATGAATTGTACAAAATATATATCATGACTCACGCTTAAATAAAAAAATGTAACATAAATCATTATTGTTATATTCATAAATTGATCGCGTTTAACTCATACTTATAAATTTGTCATAAATTATTTACATTAATGCATCGAGCATGATTCAGTATTCGAATCCATTAACGGATCATGTCATATATGTTTTTTTTTTCTCATAAATAAGCTAATTCGAATTTAGCAATTCATAAACAATGTCAAAACAAATACCACTTCCGATCGAATGTTCAACTTGGAATTGTCGATAATGTTACACAGGCGTCGCAAAAACACAGCTGGCGCCGTTTAATTTGGAACGGCACAATAACCCTGGCATAATGTACTTTGACGTGCCATTTCTCGCGTGCGCAAGTTTAACCGAAATTCAACATTCCTAACGTATCTAATTAAAGTTATTTTAACGCAAAACTTTTTAAACTCAATTAATTTCGTCTATTTCTAATACAAAATTTGATCATACAATTTTTTAACGTTTCAATTTCTCAACAGGTGTGGGCATTCTTTCATTTAGAATTTAAAATGTTCACTGAATTTTCATGATTTTTATTCTTATGTTTAAATCTGTATAATACAAATTCAAAATCATTTTGTTTGAAAATGTAACATTTCTATAAATTTTCAATGCTTTTAAATTTAAATTTTGAAATTCCTGCTGAAGTTTCATACATGTCATAGCGAGTTTTAAATTTGCCTTTCAAATTTGCTTATTTAATTTCAGAATTGATATTGTGCTGTGAAAAAAGTGAATATTATTTATTTATTTTACTGTTGTTGTATGAATTCATTATTTTATTAATTGCTTGATTGGTGGTGATATTACAGCTCCTTTCCGACATCGACAAGTGGGGCATCGACATATTTAGGATAGGCGAACTCAGCAACAACCGACCACTCACTTGCGTAGCTTATACGACCTTCCAAAGCCGCGACCTGCTGAAGTCCCTCGCGATCCCACCAAAGATTTTCGTCACTTTTATGATGACGCTTGAGGATCATTACGTGAAGGATAATCCTTTTCACAATAGTCTCCACGCGGCCGATGTGACTCAGTCCACTCATACTCTGCTCAACACTCCCGCGCTTGAGGTGGTTACTTTACTTAACTCGACTTAATTGTCACTTTGACCTTCAAACTTCTATCATATCTCATTCTTTTGTATTGCAAATCACAAAATAGTAAATTTATACATTTGAAAGTTTAAAAGTAAAGAAACATTGACATTATACAATTAAACTTTTGAATTTGGCGCCAAAATAAAAGCAGGTATCGATGTACAAAATACTGTAAAATTATTAACTACATTAAACTGAAACTGAAAAATATGAATGCTCAATTTGTAAATGTAGATATATGTGTAAAAGATAAACGAATAAAACCCTCGTTTTTAATTTTAAAACGTAAAAATCAATTTTTTTTTTTTTGAATAAATGAATTTAACCATGTTTTTAATTATTAATATAATAAACTTACATTAGTAGATGTTGCTCTTTAAAATTTATGTACATTATTTTCCGAATTAAATTTATGTTTGTGAGAATACAATTGGAATTCATAAATATAAATATGTATTCATGAATATAAAACAGACTTTGCTTTAAATATAGAATATGCAGATGTCATTGTTTCTAATGTGTCAAAATTATGTACAAAAAAATAATGTATTGAATAAATTAAATATATAAATATGATATTATATACAATATTTTGTTACGTCAGTATTTGAGTTACAATAAATACATTCTGTTATTTTAAAACAAACAACAATTTTTAATAAATAAAATTAAAGTATCATTAAATAATATAAATTATATTTTTATACTTACGTTCTATCATTAATTTGGTATGTAATTAGTGCAATAAATTTAAAAATCACTTGTATTAGCCGCAATTCTAATCAGCATACATTTTTCAAACTCGTCTAATGAACCTTATTTTACAGTCCGTATTTACGCCGCTGGAGATCACGGCTGCTCTTTTTGCCGCAACAATTCACGACGTCGACCATCCTGGTCTCACAAATCAGTTCCTCATTAACTCAAGTGAGTATCATGTTAAGTGTAATTGAAAATGCAATGAAACGTTGTTTAATTTTTCGAAGGCTATAAAAAGTATGATTTAATATGAACATTAAAATCCCTAGTCAAAATATTTTGCCATGAAAAATTGTTTTACTAAAATATTAAATAATTTTATTTAATGCCAATATTTTTCAGTTAATTATTTCGAATTATATTATAATATAGTTTAATTATTTATAATATATAAATGTGATCACTTAGATAAATTGATCAATATCATTTGAAACATACAAGTGACCTTAATTGCTTGTTAATTAATGAGTATTCTACACTTAGACGAATCAAGCATAAAAGTGATATGAAAAACTGAAACTTATGCGTGCTCCGTACTCCAATGAACTCGACAAGCTTTGCCAGCAATAAACTTTGCTATCATAGTTAACTTCTGTACAAAGTTTTGATCATTATTTCACACAAATACTAATGGGTACTTTCGTTAGAAAATTGACATTAGAAATTGTTAATTTCTCTAATATTCAAAGTTCAATATATATATCTACTTAGTAGTTATGATAGCATATTATTTTGTAAATTCCACTGGGAATTTGTTCCCCTAATTAAATAATTTTATTAAATAAGCTGTGGTTTTTGATTCTATATATTAGATCGACTGGACTGAATAAATCAGATTGTTTTAATGTTTAAATTTAATGGTGCATGCATTGAAACATTACTTTTTCAAATAAGATAATACTAACAAACAGTTTTTTTGGTTTCAACAATTTTGAAATCTTATACACTAAAAATTTATGATCAAGTAATTATAATTTATAGATAATTCTTTAATAGTTAAATTCAATATTTCATTAAAAACAATAACAAAACGTAGTTGATTTACATTTAGAAGTAATTTATTATTAATAAAGTATAATTATTTGACTATGATTTATAAATAATCAGAATTAAAATACAACTCGTATATGAATTAAATTTGTTCATTTGATTATGATTAGTATATTTAAATATATAAATACATTATACTCCATGGATATCTATAAATAGATTGTTATATAATAATGTTTAAAGCAATGTAATTTATCTGTGTTTACTGTTCGTTTAGAAATGATAATTATACAAGCAGATTTCACAGTTATTTTCATGTATTAAAGAGTTAAGCACAAATAGAGAATAACTGGACAAACTTTTAAGATGATTGTTTGTTGTAAATGATTTCATATTGTCTTTGTAAAAGAGGAAATGATACAAATATTATTATTGTACACGTTTAATTCTCATGTTAAATAATAAAAAAAATTGTGTAAAACATGAACATTTTCCTTCATTTTGATACGAAACACATTTTATAAGAGTAGAATATTTCAAAGTACATTATTTTTGTATTTTATAAAGTATGTTATTAATTGCAGTATGTAATAAGGAATATTAAATTTATTGGTCGGATTTTTATTATTGCTTGTTTTTTTTTTTATATATATTTCTGAGTTTATTCATTTATTCAAATATATTAAAGTCATGCTAATAAAATATTAAAAAATATTAAAATTTTTTAAAAATTAAAAAATACATTAAAAACAACAAGTATCATTTTTGAATTCCAAATTTATTTATACAACTGTATTTCTTTGTTTATTTATATTAACGCTCTTTTGTTAAAAAGAGATTTCAGAGATTATTTTTATATTTGTTTACTTTTTATAAAAATGTTGAGAAGTAATTAAAGGAATAATAAGTAATACTGATTTACAGGCTCCGAATTGGCCCTGATGTACAACGACGAATCGGTATTGGAAAATCACCACCTAGCGGTGGCGTTCAAGCTGCTGCAAAATGAAGGCTGTGACATCTTCGCGAATATGGGTCGAAAGCAACGGCAGACCCTGAGGAAGATGGTGATAGACATGGTGTTGTCGACAGATATGTCTAAGCATATGTCGCTGCTGGCAGACCTGAAGACTATGGTCGAGACAAAGAAAGTCGCGGGTTCGGGTGTACTGTTGCTGGACAACTACACCGACCGCATCCAGGTGTTGGAGAACCTGGTGCACTGCGCCGATCTTTCCAACCCGACAAAGCCACTACCTCTTTATCGGCGCTGGGTCGGATTGCTCATGGAGGAATTCTTCCTACAAGGAGATCGCGAACGTGAACACAACATGGATATTAGTCCCATGTGTGACCGTCATAACGCTACTATAGAAAAGTCTCAGGTTGGCTTCATCGACTATATCGTCCACCCGCTCTGGGAAACCTGGGCGGATTTGGTACACCCGGACGCCCAAGAGATCCTCGATACTCTCGAAGAGAACCGGGATTGGTACCAGTCGATGATACCACCCTCTCCACCTTCGGAAGAACAGGAACAAGACTCTTCACAGCAACCTTCTGAGAGAATTCACTTTCAGGTAAAGTAGAAAGGAATGGAAATTGTATTAATATTTTTTTGTATGTCAAAATTGGTGTATCAGTCAAAAACACGATGGAACATTTATTGATGTGTACAGTAAAATTTGTACTTGTACAATAAATGAACATCAATATAATTAAAACAGATATAGACTATAGAAAAATATTTTAAAATATAAAAGTAACATTGTATAATCCTATTAAAGATAAATATTACATAATATTCTCTGAGATATTAAAATATTAAAATAATATGTTTAGAATATTTGTACTAATAAGGACTGTCACTAATAAAATTAAAGCTGTATTATTAAATCTAATATTATGTAAATATGGATTTTACAAGGTTTTACGAGAATAATGAATTCATAAATGATATAATTTCAATGCGTATCATTTAAAGAGAACAGTGTTTTCATTCTTTTAAATATTTGCTAATGAAAATAAATCTAAATAAATTCATTTTAAATGTAATAAATTATAAGTTGTTTTTTAAGTGAAAATAAAATTAGTGATTTTTTATCAATAAAATGTAAATAAGTAAAATCCCATGAATATTTATAATTACTTTACATTGTACTACAAATACTAGATACATAGAATATTTTATCATATTGTTAAAGTACTTCTATATGAGAGTATCAGACTGATAAAATCAAGGAACTATAGTTTTTTTACTTATTATTGTTAATATAAATTATGTGTAATATAAACTTCATGCATTAAATGAATCATTTTTTGGTGAAAATGTTAATGTAACTACGGTTACATTTTGATTACGTTACATTATTAACAGTTATGTTAATAATTTATAAAAGATCAAATGCTTAATAAATAATTAAAAGAAAATATTTTTAATGTAATAAAATAGAATTAATAAATCAGAATTAAAAATTTAATAATTTTAGAACATTCAATGAAAAAATATAAATCTAGAAATAAATGACTAAAGCTTCATTATGAGAGGATATAAAAAATCTATGATTTCCAAGAACATTTCACGAATTGTGTAATTAACTTCATGATTTCATAATCATTTTATAATCAAGGAAAGATTTTAACACCTTTTTTAATGTTTGTTGAATTGAAAACGAAGTTTTTTATGTTCATTTATTAAAGAATAATTGCATCTTATTTTCGAAATGAAAAAAGTGCAGTAAAAGTTTTATGAGTTATAACTGAATAGTTGATAATGCATATCACAATGCAGAATCTTTATTTCATCGTTAAAGTAAAAAAACTGCTGTCATTATTATCATTATGATAACAAAAAGCTCTAGCTGCGTGAACTAAGAACTTTGACACCAGTTTAAGAATGTAAAAAAGATTCAGCCAAAAGAAGAATATCTTTAATAATTTTATCATTGAAAAATATGATTATCCGAAAAACTATCGGAATTTACATAGTACATATTAATTTCTGTTTTTATTAAATCTGCTATGAAATATGTGATATATTAGAATATTTAAAATTTTTTTCGTTATAATATAAAGTTTAATAATGTAATAAAAATCAGTTTTATAATTACATTTCTTATATAACTCACATAGATATTTAAAAAAACAATTTGTAAATTAAAAATAAAAATCATTATCCAGGTAATTAATTCTATTAGTGAAGTAAATTTTAATTTTAAATAAAAGTTGGAGTATATTAGCAATATTTATCTTAATATATGTAATTTGGATTTACACGTAACATACTTAACATGATTTAAATTAACTAATTCATTATAATAAATATAATTTTTGTTCGTTTATGTATATAATATCATAATTTTTAACAAAATTTGTATGATTTTTATCCGGTACACCAATTTTTTTACTAGAGATGTTACTGAGATATTATTTAGTCATAAATCAAAGAATTTGTGTGATATATTTCATTAAAATCTAATTATAAATATAATATTTATAAATCAAAGCATATAAATATATTTATAAATAAATTTCAATTTTATTTTCATTTATTTAAAATTGGAAATGAAAAGTAATTTATATTTGAATATAAATGCACTTGGATTCATTTAGATTTATTATTAAATTATGGTTCTTAAGTAGCAATAAATAATCTTTTTTCACCATTACAACTAAATAAAATTTAACACATTATAATAATAAAATACAATTATATAAGTAATGAAATACTTTTTAGGAAATCAACCAAACATAACTATAAATTTATTCAGAAAGTTTTATATGAATATTATTGTGCATTCATGAAAACTCTTATGTGGTTATATATCGTTTATTTTTATACGTAAAAAAGATTTATCTGTTATAACTAAACATTTACTTATCATCGATACATCAAATATTTGTTAATTGGAATAAATAAATATATTCCTATAATAGTAAAGTATTTAGTTATAATAAAGTTTTAACTTTATTATAATCATTAGCGTTAGGCTTAAAAGAGTAAAAATTATATATTATTATTTTAAGGTAATACTAATAAATAGTATTACTAAATAAATAAAGGTTTTTATATATAAAAATTGTAAATAGCTCTATGTATTTATTTATGATTCGAGATGAAGTTTAGGTAAAAAATGTTTTATTATAATCATGTAAGTTTTGTGTTTTCATGTAAAATAACTGAATTAAAAACAACATTTCTATGCATTTATATAAATAATTCATACAGAATTACAAAAGAACGAAATATCTGAGATAATTTATATTTTATATTTAAATTGTATTTTAATCTTCATTCTGTGTTATCATTTTCAGATAATTTCAAGAAACTTCATTATTACAATGAAATCTCATAATTAGTCTTTACCACTTTAATATTATACATATATATGTATATTTCATATTTTAAATTCAAAGTATAGTACAATATTAATATAAAAAACTCATTGTCTCGTAATTGAAGTTTGACAGAATTGATAATTCTTTAATTATTTACAATTCAAAATGTTATTTGGTAATACATGATCTGCGTATATACAATACAAATAAAATACAAAACTAAGTAAATGTTCTTCTTATTTTAAATTAAAGTAACATATCAATTTTCTGATGCTTAGTTTAAATATTTAAAGTAAATACTACAAAGAAAATTAAACCAAATGCGATTTTACCTAATTTGACCTAATTAATAATTTGACGTTTTCTTACTAAGTTTACACTTATCGTGCTGCTTTCTCATTCGTTGCGCAATTTCTCAATCTCCGTTTTTATATCATCAAGGATCGTTGCACCACAAAGATTATCAGACAGACTTCCGATTACTCGCACTACTCTTCTTGATAAGGTTTTCATCCAGGAAGTTCAATTCAGTTCTAAATCGCAAATTACAGAACAACAATGTTATATTACATTTGCTTTTAATTACCTCCGATATCGATCAAGTGGTGGATAATGATCGTGTTATTGGGCACAACAGATGGATTTATCATATTCTGGATTCAACTGGTTTCAACCGGTCATTTGTGACATTTGATTCGATCTTTTGTTACTATAAAGATTGAATTTTTTTTTGTTGCAGTTCTAAATTACTGATAAATAAAGTTAAGAGAGAATATTGTATGGATAATTTAAAGAACCTTTAATAAAGAAAATTTAGAGAAAAAGTTTACAATATTTAATTTGTAAAGAAAAATCGTAAACATTATAAACTGTCTGTATTTTATTTGTATTAGTATTTACTTATTTATTAATTTGGTTTTGTTTTTATTTTTATATGAGACGTGTAAATTATATGTGTATTTGATAAAACTACAAATGCAAAAAGTTACTACGATGAAACTTGTCAGACTTTGCTTAATTCTGAATCTCAATTGATAAGTTATTATCAGTAATTGAATAATTTTAGAATTACAGTCACTCATTCTCTACGTCACATGTGTTATTTATAGATTGGCTTTGTTCATAAGTCCAATATATAAAAATGTAATACAATTTTCGATAAGATAAATAAAAATTAAGATTTATCTTTATTTTAAAGTAAGTTATCTGTTATTATAAGGTTTTCGTAATACTTATTATTTAGATCATGTTATTTTAATATTATTTTTGTAATTTATTTATAAAATTTAGTAAAATTTAATGACAAATTGAGAAAAAAACATGCTTTAATGTGATTTTAATACATTAATTAATTTACATAATTTCATTAAATAAAAAAAAAGTATGTTTGATTATTTTCCTTCTTTTCTTTCATTGAATTAACTTAACTAATTTATTCTACCTATTTAGTTTCTTTAACTTTAATTTTGTTAATTAATTTTTCCTGTTACTTATATTTTAACTTACGTTTGTCTCGAGGAAGCGCGACAACCATTACTGTTTGTTACTGACAGTTCATGGAGTACTTTCTAACTATTTCAAATTTCCGAAGTGTCTTACATTTGTTTGATTATATACCTCTGAATAACTCCTGGAGTTGAAGTATCGAATTAAAATGCCCATGATATGCAGTTTTAAGAAAATAGTGTGAAGAGGATATTTTAAAAGAAGTATTTTATTTATTTTAAATTAGATTAAATCATCGAGTTAGAAATTAAACAATTAAAATTATTTTAATAAATTTTACATTTTAAATTAAAGAAAAGTATTTTTACTTTAATTTGTATAATTTTGTGTGATTTTATATTTTAAAATAGTTGGGAAAAATTGTAGGAAAATTAGTATAACATATGAAAAATGTATTTAAAATTCATAAATTAATTAATAATAGAATTTAAGCTTAATAATTATAGTACTTTTATTCCCATAAATTTGTAAATAGCATGCATGGTCCTTGTACAGAACATGTATGATGTACACATAACATAAACATATGCTACGTACATGTTTTTTGAATGAAAATAAGTAAATAAACAAGTTTAAGTTATATAAGTTTTTGGTATAACATAACAGACTTGCAGGATCTAATTTTATCAAAATCCACTTGAACGATAAATAATAATTACATTTGTTAATATTTGAAAAAACTCTTTTTTTTTTTTTTTGTTTTAACTATGTTGTAAAAAAGTTTCATACACAAATTTTTATTACTTAATACAGTTTAATGTTGCATTTAAAATTACATATAAAATCAATGACTACGCCGAATTTGCATAGATTTTATATCAAATATGACATAATTATTTTTAATATAGAAAAAATATAATGTAACATACAGTTTAATAACTAGTGATATTAAAATTTTTTTACTAATTACTCACGAAGAAAGTGAATATAAGATATTGAAGATATTGAAGAAAGAATATAAGATACTGGCTTTTAGTAAGCATGTTTAAGTCAGTTGTTCAAGTAAGACACAAATATTAAATACAGACATTTTAAATTATATTTTAAACTGGTATATTAAATGTTTTATACTGGTGTTTTTACTTTAATATGTTTGAATTATAAATGTTAATATATATAATTAGTTATATAAAGAATTAAGACATACTTGTTACATTAATTTTAATAGAGTACTTTTTCTGGAATGTAGTGATTTTGACTTTGCTGTTAAAAAAAAAAGGCGTGTAAGGGTTTAGAGAATGAAATTGAATTATGGTTTATAAGTGATTGT
>JABFOX010001940.1:0-12091 GCA_022817665.1 Axea sp. ZL-2020
ACTCTTGGGGTTTTTAAATTCGGGTGTCACTTCTTAAACATTTACGAAACTTCGCCATGCGAAGAGGGTTAAAATGTTTACGATTAGTTTCATCCTTCGTGCCTTGGATACGCGCGAACTTTTTAAATTGACCTGGTATCGTTTGAATGCCCTTTCCATTTGCTTGTTATTTGATTGTAAATAGTCATGCGTGCGAAATATGCGAATGAAATTGCCGTGACGAGTATTTTTTCGAATTTCTACAACTGTCGGGCGAACGACTTAGAGAGTTTTGCTATAACCAGCTTCCAACTGATCTTAATGAGCGAACGCGCAATCGATTTAATCATGCGTTATAATATTGCAATTACATGTGTAGTCAAATTGTTAGAACGCATCAGCCGCAAATGTCATACAGGTACGCATCCTCGCACACTCACGAAATCTCGTACCAGATATCGCGCGAATAATTATATGCACAAGCACACGCCCACTCGCTATGTTAATCTTTTAGAAATAATAAGCCGCAATTGCAACACGCCGGATTAACATATGGCGGACGAAAATTTCAAAATTATCGTTGTTTATTTGCAATTCAATCAACGCGTTTGTGTTTACTTAACCATGCTTGTTGAATTTTGCTATATAATTATCATTTATTCTTCGTTTGTTAAAAACAACTGTGATGTACGCAACTCGTGATTGGAGAATTATTAAATCAAAATTAACACGGACAAAAATAGCGATTTCATTCTGTGCAAAAATGACAATGTCCCATGAAAAATGGCCATTCGTGATACAAAAATAATCGCGCGGCAGATGGTACAATAGCTCAAAATATCCGTTTTTACGGAAAAATGAGTTATTTGTCGTAAACAATAGTCATTGCCTTGACTAAGCTTAGTGAGGTATTTACTTACAAAAAGAAATATTTGTTGAAACTGACCATATATCAGCTGAACGTGGTAACTTGTGAAAAACAAAGAAAAACTGAAATCAAAGATATTTCTCAAATATAATACTAAACAGGTTAAACGATAAATTTATAATTTTATGCGGTATTGTCAGTGCAAACACAATTTCATTTTTATGCCACAGAATAATATATAGCGTTTAAACGGAACAACTTCACCGTCACATGAAATGGAGACTATTTTAACGCAGAAACAGTTTATGTTTCTGCCTTTTTGTGTGATAATGGTCTCAAGACAAAATATATTTCTCGTGTATTTACTTTTGCGTAAAAGAAAAAGACTTATTTGAATTATATGTTGCATCTCTTAAGCACAGCAGAGCATGGTTAGTCGAATAATTTAAATTTATTTGCTTAATACATGCGGTTACTCGCACGATACAGCGCAAGTGGGCGAGTACTATCATAGAGAGGTATTCGCACCGATATTTATTAGACACGGCGTGATGTTTATGTTCCGTTTATGTATACGTATCTACTCTGGAATAATACTTAACTATAAAACATACGGAATAAACGCGTTTTGAACGATATTTGATGGTGTTTATTAAATTTGAATCTGCATTTAATCCATCAATCGGAAGGATAAATCCAGTTTAATTCATGAAACCATTATTTCGCTTATAGAATGCACTCTTTGATAAAAAAAATTACTTTAAATAAAAATTTCTCACTGTGGAAAGTGACGTAAAAAAGGAATTTTAAAATATAACATTTTTACAAAACACAATTAAACAAAACTGAACAAACCATGCTTAAAATTTTTTAATGAATAACCGAAGAAATAAAATTATTATAAAATTGTTTTCGATGCATCTTAGCAACTCCATTGCTTTGGAATTTGGTCATTTTAATAAACATTGGAATTTTCCAATATTTCGAGTGTCACTGTATTGCAACAACACTAAAATTAAATCGATATACTTAAATAAATTATCCTGTATAATAAATAACAAAAATGAATTATTTTCGAAGTCAAATTTTAAAGTACGGTTAGTTCTCAGAAATAACGATACGGTAAAGTAGATACCGTTATTTTTATATTGAAGGTACTCCGGTCTATAATCTTTTTATATACCGCAGTAATTCTTTAATTTTAAATTTTGGTTCATTACTTAAGAATACATATTTATTTGCTTATGAATTCATTGAAATTTTATAAATTTGTTATATTTGTTTTAAGCCATTGAAAACACTTTAGTTGAATATAAGATAATAACCCATTAATCGTAAAACTACTTATGCGTTAACTCTGATTTATGCATTTCATGTATTTTCATAGTATAAATTATGTACGATTCATTTAAACTTTACGAACTAACTTTGGATTACATATTGTAAAATAATGCAAAATAACTGAATAACTAATAAGTCCGTATCAAAATATGTTGAAAAGTTAATAATGAAAATAACGTAAGACAAATGAAATATTCAATATAAAATATTTGTAAAAATATTATATTTGTGACGAGAAATTTTTATTGCTTTAAATTTCAGTGAAAATGCGGATTAAATTAAATAAAAGTAAAAACTCAGAAATAAACAACATTAAATATGAAAAATGGAAATATTTATTCAGAATTAATTTTTCACCCGTATTAGTTTTATTATAATTTTTCATTAATTAAGTTTTTTTATGGCTATAAAAGCAAATAATATTCCAATTGCAAAGTATAAATGGTATTAGTGATAAGTCGAAATTGAAGCAAAGTAGTTATAATAAAATAAAATTAATAAAGCAAAACAAAAGCCGTAAATTTAAATAAATAATGCACGAAAGTAAAATATAATACATGAAAAGGAAATTAACAGGAAATTTAAAAAAAGAACCATATCCTCTAAGGTGGTACCATGAACGTCAAATATCGGTGCGAATGAGCATTGATCCTTCTTCCATATCATAATTATCACGGTGTTTCATTAAATGTCATATCATTAATAAAGCCTTCTTCGATTAATGTAGAACACAACAAAATATATTTAATGGAAGGCTTTTCATATAGAAGTGAGTGTCAACGAAGTGCAATGTTATCTATTATGCGTTAGAGTATCATTAAGGCCTAAATAAATAAACGAAAACTAATATCTTAGAGACTTGATTAAGGAACAGCGTTTCGTTTTTAATTACTGCTTACATACGAAATATATTCGTCAAGCGAATATAGATGTTCTCGATTTATTTTCCTGGACATTGAGAAAGTATCAATTAATCAAGAAGAGAGGCACAAAAAGCGCGCCGCGTTGGAAATGGGCGATGTGATCGACAAGCGTCTCAATGTATTAATCAAACTTTTGCGCAATTTGCGAAAATTTGAACTCAAGAGATGTCGCTTTTGGGAGGAGCATGAAGATTATTAATGTTTCAGAATTTCGACTCATTAAATATCGTAGCTAATTGAATTGTTTCATTGTTTAAACATTATTTCGGGCAATAAGCGTAATCGTTTTTCCTTTGATTAACGGCCTCGATTAACACCTCGAAAAAATGTTTCTACTGGTAAAATTTCAAAAGCCCAAAATATATATAAAGACAAACTGAAAAAGCTGAAGAATATAAGCATGGATGCTTACGCATCATTTATAAAATTGCTCAACACTTTTGGTAAAAAAATATTAATTCAAAACTTATATATTTTTTACGGAATTAACATCAGTTCAATGCTTTGAATTATATAGAATTAATATTGATTATGGTATTATTTCAGTTTTGCATTGAATTCAATATTAAATTGCATAATATCGACTTAACATTTGTTTGATGTTCAAGCCATTTTAAATCAATAAAAATATCAATATATGATCCATATGGATCCAGTAATTATTTCCTCTTAAGTACAGTGCATCGTGTAATAATGCATCGTCAATCATATTTAAATCTAATTTGACATAAGCAAAATTAAGCAAACAAATTACGTCGTAATAAATATTCAGTCAGTGAAATCGGTTTCGACGTGATAATTGAAGGCTTTTAGTGAAATTCAATTATGCGAAAAGTTAACGTACACCGGTTTTCCGAGATTGCTCTGTGATATTTCGTACGCATAATTTACACGCACTGCACACTGATTTTTACTTCGGTGCTAAAACGTTTTCGTTTAGAAAGCGTGCTTTGTTTCGATGCTACAAATTGACGAACATCGAAAATAAAAATTCGCTTGATGAAAAATACTCTCTCAATGTTATTTACGCGTTCTCTGTGACTAAAAACCTTTCCCCACCCTTCCCCAAACTAAAAAAAACCGGGTGCCCTCCCGGCGCGACCAAAACCAAAGAAAATAAGGGGCAAAACGAAGATACCTGCGGATCTAAACTCTAAATACTTATCACACTTGTTACGCTGTCGATATGTTTATATATTATCAACACACACCGTGACAAATTTAACGAATGTCATATACATACACGTGATATACAAAAGTATAAATATAAATAATATATGTATAATTATATAAGCTGTTACATAATGTGTCTATTTCCAATTTCGCGCTATCCTTGCGAACGAAGAGGATTCGCTGCTTGTGTGCTCTTTAAATCCTCTTTCGGTAATCCGCGTACTAGAAATCGGCATTTCACACCACAATTTCGCTCAGAGATTATCAGATCTAAAGTAGAATTTCGTTTACAGATATTAGTGAATTTTTTATTTATAATAATGCAGTTCTTCAAGTCCACAATCGTGGAATTTATAATTTCGAAATAAGTTTACTCAGTGTGATGAGAATGACGTGGAAATATAATCATTCAATTTTTAATTCAGCGAATCATATGAAAATTTTATTGCGCATCATTTTATTTGCCGAAGAAATTATAACAATATTTATGAACGTTTGATAATTAAGAAATACAGGTTTTTCGTTTTGTTACAGAACGTAAACAAATAAAATTCTATTACTGCTCGTCGGTTTATTTTCCAACAAAATTGTAATAATATTTACAAACTTCTGATAATTAAGAAATACGGTTTTTCATTTCGTGGGAAAATTTAAACAAACAAAAATTGCCATTCAATTTAATTCGAATTTTAATTCTTTCGTTTATTATTTGAATTTTATTTTATTTATTTGTATCTTAAATTGATAAATTTTCAGTTTAAAACTTTCGCATAATTAAATGTAAAAAGTGTTTTTAATATTGAATATTTATTTACTACAATAATAGTCACAATAAATTGTGTTTTGGTGCAATAAACATTATTACTTTATTATTTTAATTTTTATTATTATAATATTTTTTTATATTTCATTACATATAAAATAATTCGTTATACTAATAATATAATAGTAATAATTTTAATCATCTTTTCTTGATGAGCAATACCATACATTCGGTTAATATATTAATTTAAGATTACTAAAATTTTTAAATTATACTAAATTTAAAAACAAACATTTATTTGAAGGTCAAATTAATTCGAAGTTTAATCACCTTTTACACGCTTTAAATTTCACAATGTTTTAAGTTTGTATCGAAATCACAACAACAAAGCGAAAACTTATAAAAAGTAATTACAGTATTTTCGCAGTGAACAAATTTGTGTTTAAAATGAAATAACCCTGCCGATAGAGGAATTTTAAGAGTATACAACGAGCATTACGCTAATCGAATTATTCGACAAAGTGATGTTCGAGATTGGCAGTTGATAAGGAGATAAGACAACGAGCTGGACTTCTTGCTGCAACAAGAAATAAATCTGATGGACGAAGATCGTCGATGCTACGTGCCACGTCATCATTTACATCGTATAGATATAAAAAATGTATAAATCTAACGAGATGTATTATTTAAGACTGATTCTTAAAACCCAAGGCAAAGCATTGTGCGGGCGCCGGACTACGAGATTTCGAAGTTTATCGATTCGAGAGTATTGACCAATAAGTGATAAAGAATTACAAAAAAAGCGAATAAACAATTTGACTCGTGGTCCGACGTACGAATTCCTTTGTAATGTACGTCTTGTCTATGTCATCGTTCGCAAAACCGGAAATGCGTGTTATCCGTTTTGTTCGGGACTGTTACTTGCTTGTTTTTAATAAAATTGTTTTTTGTTTGTTAGAATGGCAGTGGACCAGGCGGTGAATCCGGAGGACGAGCAAATGGGTAAGCACAATTTTCTTTATAATTCCTCTTCTACAAAGTTTTATAATAGTACATGATAGTATCAATAAATATAATAATATAACACATGATCAGATTATAACACACTCATAATTTCTTTTTTAAACATTTTGAAATTAAATTTATAACTAATTAGTATAAAAATAAACTCTATTTTTTAATTAAAAATAATTAAACACCTGAAATATAAGTCAATTTTGTAATATCAGAAATTTGTTATGATATTTTTCAATTCGTTTTATTTATTGATAAATCATGTACACGTATTTATGATGATTTGAAACATAAATTTAAAAAAATATTGTTTTACGTGTAGGATTATATTGTTCTTTGTTATTTATTACATTTTACATTTCATCTCTCTCATGATATAAATAATTACAATGTACTCTATCAAATCTCAAACTTGTTCGTATTAGTTTTCTATGTTATAAAAAGAGTTTAAAAACTATATAATATATAAAGAAAAAATAATTTAATTTAGATTCGAACTTGGTAATTTCTACTTTAGCTCCGTCAACTCCATTCAGTCCACATAACTAAATCTAATATCATTATTCATAAATAATCAAATAGTTAAACGTCAATATTTAAAAAATGCAATGTGAAATGTAATTCTTTACCAATATTAGGTATTTAATTTAATACGAACGAAACTAATTTAAATGAATTTAGCATTATGAGCATAAGTTTGATAATAAAGATTGTAATTATTCATACATTGTTTCTCTTTGTATAGTAGTAACTCAGGAGAATGGAGAATAAATAATGTCAGATAATTCTGCTATTTGCCCATAAATATCAATATTTATTATTCTACATTACTTTTAAAATATTATGAAAACGAAACCACATTGAAAAACAATCATATAATATTAATACATCATATGCTTATAAGGTTTCACATTTTCCTTTTGGAAAAACGGTGTCAAATTATTTAAATCGTGAAAAATTGAAAACAATATTTTTAAACTACTACAGTTAGCATAACGAAGGTAAAACCCTCACGCGTATATAAATCACTATTTATAACTTGAGAACTTTTTCAACAAACTTTCGATATTATTTATGAAATTATTCTTTCAGCTTAAATAGCAAACTTTTCTTAGTACTTGGATCATAATAAAATTATCTAATTAATTATCTTTATTATTGTAATTTCCTTTGAATATATTTGGAAATGTTATTATAGATATTACACAATCTAAAGTACTTATTTTCTTATAATTATCATTTTAATATAAATGTTATGAAAGCAACATTTTAAAATTACTAATTAACGATAACAGATTCATATTTGCAATTCTCCATAGCATAAAATATTGTGCAACTTTTATATGAATTTTATTTTCAAATTCTGCATAGTATTCCAATATTACATAAATACTGATGTTACTATGAAGTATAACTAAAATATTATAATATTACATAAACATTTTAAATATTTACTATTACACAGATAATAAAAGTATCAAATCATGTTTACAAAGTATTTTAATATTATTAAATAAATGTACAATGTACTAAAAATGTTCGTTAAAATGGCACACAGAAATTAAAGGGTAAATTTATAAACGATACTAGTAAATTTTTGTTTATATTAGATGTATCGTTTGTGTATTACCGATAGATCAATTTTATGAACACAAACGAAAACAGAATATCAAATGATATATACGTATGGCTGCATACTTTATACAAATTTCTACAAATTGACTACGCTTGAATTCAGATTTCATTGATCTGATATTCATATTTTAAGCATAATACAATTTTATTGATTAGTTATGTTATATTTAATGTTTCAAATATTTAAAGCATATATAATTATAAATTTCAACGGTTATTTCTTAATTAAATATTTTTATACTATAAAAATTACATAAAAATCTAAGTATTTTAGTTCTTGATTTGAAAACGTTTTAAAATGCAAAATAATATATATATAAATTATTTAGAAATTGTCAAAATTTGGAATTAACATCGAAATGTTAACTGAATAATATTAAATACAAATAAATTAAGAACCATATTTATTAATTAATGTTCGTTGTTTAAGGAGATATCAAAGTTCTAATTTATTACATTATTATAAAAAGATATTTATTCGATTCCGAATTACAATAACCTATGTGAAACTGTATTTATTTTTTACACTTTTTCATCATTTTTGTTAGCTTAAATCAGACATATAAGAAATTCATACTATGTTATTGAATTTTATTCATTATTTTTCATTGAATTTTATCTTCCAAACATGCAATATTATAATAATTGTATATAATATAACAATTACATTATTTTCTTAAAATTATAATTTGAAAATTTGTAAATTCTCAGAAATAAATCACAGATCAAAAAGAATTTCATCATTACAAAACATGAGGGGATGGATGAAAAAGTAATACACAATAATGCTTTTTACAAAAAGTTTAATAGCTGCCATTACAAACGAATACACAAATGAATTGACATTTGTTGTTTATTTTTCTACATAGTCACTAACTTTTTCAACACATTCCTTCCATTGTGATACCATTTTCATAATGCCCTGTTCATAAAAGTATATTCAGTTGGAGTATAGCCATTTGTAGATTGCTGTTTTTACTTTTGCATTTGACATTGACATTCGAAAACATTGCTACGGTCCATTCAGTCGTCCCCATACACACCATGCATGTCCGTGTGAATTTTACTCGGGTTATGGCTTTTAGCCGACAAACATTGCACTTACACCTTGTTGCTCTTCACAATTGGATGACAGTAACACGCGTGTCATCTTTGTTACATAGTTCACGCTTCTTTTCTTACAGTTACACATAAGAACAAAATAACATCTTTAATGAAAGTTTTAAATTATATCCTGGTTAACCCCTTAACTTGTACGCTCGAGTTAATTCGAGCGCGCTAAACAGGCAAAACTGTGCACACTCGAGATAATTCGAGCAGCGTTGTATTTTAAAAACCTGTACATTAAAAAAAATTGATTTTTTTGGCCGGTCTTTTTCAAAAAAACTGTGCGTTAAGGGGTTAATTAAATCACCGTTGTGATTAACTAAACGAAGTTGTAAATAATCAATTAATGTCACTACAATTGGAAGATAAATGCCATTCAACGGAACTTGTACAATCTTGTTTCGTGGTGGTACACGTGGAAAAAATTCATAAATTGTGGGAATTCTGCCATCATTGAGAAATGCACCAGGTGCAATTTTATTACACTCGACTCTTATTGAATTAATAATAAGAATTTGCATGGGTAAATGCGATTCATGCTCTTTATTCGCTTCTAGAATTATCGGTTTGAATCCTAAAAGTTTACCTATCGAATCATCATGTGTAAAATATATATTTTGATCACAAATAATCCGACATTTCAAAGTATTATTATTTGGTTTATGTTTAATATTAACATTTTTACTCTTCAAATATCGTTCAATATCTTCAGTTTCATAACTCCCTGTTGGTATTGTAATTACATCATTATCGACGTAAAATGTATTATTTCCATCATTAGTATTTGGAATGGAATTCTTTGAATATTAGTATTATCCAATTTTACCAATCTTCCTGAAACATGTAATGAAATTTCACTCGGTAAAAGACAAACATCTTGTTGGTGAATCGCGATTCGTATTTCGTCTCCGTTCTTAAAAGTCGTCGTGTTGTGTATGGTTTATTAGCCTGAATTTCGTAACGGGAAATAGATTCGTCAAAAATGATCGGCAAGAATTCAAAGAGGTTGACATATTCCTAAATAAAATAAAACAACTTATTACTGATAAAAAATTATTCATAATAATACGTGTAGATAGTAATGTAAGATTTAATATTTTATAAATAAATAAATTAAATATATATGAATCATATGTTTTCTCATTTATAAAATACCTTCATTTAAATTAAGATTAAGTTTATAAATAATATAACGTATTTTTTATTTTCATATAAATTTATTAAATTCCTATTTTGATACATCATTTTTATTAACTACGTTGTTATGCGAATCATCGAAGCCTAATTTTACAAAGAGTTTATTTCCGCGTCTTTAAAACTTTTTCCACGAGATAGATATTTGAATGTCTAGTTTTTAACAATTCTTGCTCATAAAACGAACCTTGGATTGGATTATTTTGATAATCTTTTAACATGTATGTTACGGGTGTTGTATTATTAATTTTATATACAGTAAACACTTCAGTAGTCCAATTTGGTTCGTAACCTTTTTCAAAAGAATCCTTGAATTTACTTATGCGAACTTTATCACCCAATTTAAACTTTTTGTTTTTTACAATGGTGTTGGTATTTGTACTGTAAACGCGTTGATATAACTGACGAGAGTTGTGTTGTGTTACATCAATAGGTTTCATTCTTATCGTGCGATGTACAGTGTTGTTGTATTTCGAAACTAAGTCCGATATAATATCTATCCACTTGTAATTACCACGCAAACTGAAATACCGCCACATCTTTTCTTTTAAAGTACGATTGAATCGCTCGCAAATAGACGCCTTTAAATTACTAAACGTAGAGTACATTTTTACACCATATTTCAGCATTATATTTTTAAACGTAGTATTATAAAACTCCTTTCTCTTACCAACATGCAAGTTTTACGGTTTCCGCCTTACTTGAGTATAAAATCCATCGCCGCAGTGACGTCATTCCCACTCTTTGTCTTTACAGGAATGGTCCAAGCGTATTTTCAAAATGTATCAATTTTTGATACTTGAATCCTCTTATATATATATATAATACTTGTTATAATAATATATATAATAATATATATATATACATAATACTTGAATCCTCTGTTCTAGAACGTATACATGCTCATGTCCACTAAATCCGCCTGCCACGTTTCATCGAAATCACGAATATCCACTTCTCTTCGCATATAATTTCGACGTGCGGGTAAATACAACTCATGTACGATATCTTCTATGTTTTATGTATAAATGATGAATATTTTAAATTAAAATTACTTATATCCTTTTATTGCGAATTTGTTGTTTTAATATACTGATTTCTCATTCAATTGCAGATTTTTGAATTTTAATTATTAATTCAATCATTTTATCAATTTGTTCTTTTATCAGAATTTCATATCATTACGTGAAATTGTCATTCGTTCTAAAATAACAACGCGAAAATGTGATTTATTGACTTCTTCCTCTAGACGTGTACTGGTACTTAATATGTTGTTGTTAAACTTGATGTTGTTTTCCAATTTTTGACCAAAATGTCCAAAGACATCTTGCAAGTAGTAAAGTTATTATGAAACCGATTAATGTGTATCTTTACCCAATACTTTTAATTTATTTTCTCATGGATGAAACATGTCCGCTAATCGTATCCCTTAATTCGTATTTTAATTCAGTTATGCGATAATTTAACTTATCAACTTCACTTTATTAATCACCTCTTTTATCAGAATTTCACTACAGTTTTGTGAAATTGTTTTTTTCCTAAAATTGTAATACAAAGACTTAATTTATTAACTTCTCTTTCTAAACGAGTAACGACATTTAAAGTGTTTACATTATTGAATTGAGTACTCTTTTCCAGCGTTCGACCAAAAACGCCCAGAAACATTTCACAAATAATGAAATTACTATAAAACCGATTAATATATAATATGAGCTTCGCGTAATTCTTCAATAATTGAAATGATTTCGTTTGAATGACTCGGATTACCCTCTGTTTGCAATGCGATTAGTAAACGCAATCGATCTACCAATTCGTTTAGATCATCTCAATATACATAATAAATATTTTTATTCTTATGTAGCATAGAAAACCCTTGACCGAATTTACTGGGTAGTGAATAATTACTAAGCTTAGCTATATATATATCCTAATATTTTTAAATTTCGAACCTTTACTTTCTCGAACTTATTCATTCGGATCATAGTATTTTTTATGTGCGTTTGTTGTTAAAATCATTTCTTTATAAACGTCATAGTCTTGTTTCGACATAATATCTTGGTTCAGTACTTTAATAAACAATTTTTTTTCAAATTT
>JABFOX010001941.1:0-12097 GCA_022817665.1 Axea sp. ZL-2020
GGAATATACAGACTGAGGAAAAAGAGAAACCATAAGATCGCGCAAATGGCTATGAGGGCGGTGTGAAAATAAATATGTAATATAGTATGTAAATAAAGAATTATTTAGTGTAAGGTTAAGTTTTGGATTTTGATGTGTTGTTTGTTTGTTTTTTTTTTTTATTAATTTTTTTTTTTTTTTTTTTTTTTTTTTTTTTTTTTTTTAATATTACATTTCTTCACACAATATAAATGTTAAATTTTAAAATAATTTATTTATAAAAATGAAATACTATCTTTATTTATTTCTTTATCCTACATTTTTACCATTACATATATCATTAATATTCAAATAATTATTAATGTAGAAAGAACATGAAACTTAAATATGCAAATATGAAAATAAATTAATGAAATATTATAATAATTATTAGCTAAAGTGAAAAAATTTATCCTAAGTATACAATAAGGAAAATACTTGTTTTTAATTTAAAAAATTTTCATGGTGCTTAAAATAATGATGATAATAATGGATAATATTTTATCATATATATATATATGTTCATTTTATTATATTTTCGTTATAAATTAATACATAAAACGCAAAAGAACAAGTATTGATTCTTAATTACAAATAATCATATGTTATAGTTCTAAAAATAACTCTTAAAACGAAATTATTAACAAAAATATTATTTCAACAAAGAAATATTTGTAATATATTAATATTATTTTCAATTAGTATAATTAAAATTTACATTAAGATTATTATTAGATTGTGTATGAAAATCATTTAAAATTGCAACATTCATATTACAATTATATCAACACATGAACGTTAATGTTACATTTTTTTAGTCATATTCATTTTTATTTTTTACTACTTTTGTTTTTAAATCACTCAAACTTATTAAATGAACAAAATGCTGCAATAAAAGGCGATAAAAAACTTGCTCTGAATTTAATTACAGACTATTTTATGATACGAAATTTATATGCAAAATCGTTATGCATTCCGTATGTCGTAAAACAATTTTTCAATTCTCTGAAATGTACTCAGATATACAAAATTATGTTTATTGTTTGGCGTTACAAATTGCATTGAAAGTTCATACCTAACTGCTAAATCAATATTTGTATTACAAGTATTATTTAAATGACGAATTGAAAAACTCGCCACACTTCGTATAAATGTGTATCGGCCGTCGAGTCTGAATATTGGTATCGTTTATTGGTATCGTTTTATTTTACTTTCTCTTCTTTTTAAAATCATCGTTCTTTTATTTTTCATTTTCTTCGAACAGCATACATGCTAGGTATACAACAGCCCCTGCAAGGATGGCACGCGAATCGCATTAACAACGCGGGGATCAACGCATTCCTTTCTGCTCAAAATTCGTAAAGTCTGGTCTCTTATACCTCTTATTTAGCATGTACGCATACAAGATGTTTCTTTGAAAGTAAATCGTGTCGTTTGAGAAATCGGTAAAAAGTGTTTTATCATTCCATTAATGCAAAAAGTAATTTTATTCGATTTAAATATTAAGAGTATGATATATACAATAAATTAATAAGTTACATTTCATTTAATCGTTTTATTTTATTAATTTTTACATATATTTTGTTATTTACTAAAAATAGAGTTTATTATAAATTACATTTTAAAAGAAAATAATTTTAACGGGAAATTTTTTTGTGTTTATGCCGACGAATATTCTTTCACAAAATTTTTTTTATTAATTTGAACACATCGATTAATGTTCAATTATTATAAATTCTATGAAGTATTTTACACAGTTAAAAAGTCGATATGTAATAGTTTTTAATCGCGGAACATCACGAAGAGTGACAGGTTTCTGTGTGCGGACCAACCTCCGGCGGCTTTCGTAACGCACATCGTAACCGTTTAGATTCCGACATCTCATGGAACGAAACTCGTCGAATGGGTCACGAACCCAAAATCATTCAATATTGTCACACCGGCACAATGGACTCGACTTTCTGACGATGCTTGCAATCGTATATGATGTAACTTCGTTAAATGAAGGTAGTCTTCCAAAGAAACCTCATAATTTATCAAAATTGACAATTCATGTATAATATGAAGCGTTAAGCATATCCTTTTTAAGAACATTCTGCTATACAATAATTTTTTAAATTATTATATTACATTGGTTAGACAAAGTTTTTTATATCGCAGCATACTTATTTAATTTTACCTTTTTTTTATATATATATAAAATAAGTATTGTGTACGATCAAATAATCTGAGGAAATGTTTCAGGAAACATTTTTCTATATTTGAATTGTAATTCAGATCAACTAATTATGTCAACATTTGTATTCCTATACAATTGTAACAGCATGTATTTTGCTAATAATAATTCATTATTGTTTCATTTCAACGAATTTTTAACTGAATACAATAACGGTATATATTATAATGAAAAAACTCATAGAAATTTCGATGATTTGTCAACAGTTCTATTCGCAGAGTAACAATGAATCGACTGCCAAAAGATTTTAGACCAGACAAAAAATGTGATTGTATTTTTATATAAAACTGTTATTCAGAAGCAGAAGCAAGATTCGTGACTAATCCAACAGTTTAGCTACATGTATTATTCTGATTTTGACTACAAAGACTAAACATTTATTTTCAAATATTAGTAAATCGAGATTGTATTTTATTAATACATGAATAAATAATACTCATAAACTTATTACATGAAAAATAATACATTAAATGCTAAAAAAGTGATAAATGTAATAAGATAAATATAATTTTATTTTAATCTGTTATAATATTACTTATTATGTATATTTTATTTATAATTGAAGTTAATTCCTCGTGTTGTACAACTAAATTTAAAATAATTTAAAAAAGATAATCGTTACAAAAGCGTAAATATTTTTAAATAAAAAATAAAGAAATTTATAAAAAACGTAAAAAAATGCGGAACTTTATTAATTAAAAAACTAAAGCTTTATAAAATTTTCAGAATTTTGTAAAGATGTAAAATTTCTGTTCAATAAGAAAAATTTTCCAAAATATATAAGTAGTCTTTTAATATAAAAATTCTCAAAACTTTGATTGGCAAAGATAGACTGAATTGATAGACTTAATTAGAATTGATTTTTGTAACTTAATTACAACCTGATAAAATGTAAAATACTACTATAAGAATACAAAAGAACAATCTCAAACATAGTTGTACAATTATATTACTCAAGCTTATAATTTCGTTGAAATACATTTTACAACATTATTTTTAATAATAATGAATATAAATGAATAGATATGAAAATACTGATTCTAAGTATTGTTAGTTTATGGTAATTATAATCCGTTCTTATTAGATATACATTTTTTTACGACTACATGAAATAATCATATTTTTCTCATATTTTTTAAGTCTTAATCTTTGCTTAAGAATTTTTTGCCTTATCGGAATCTAAAACTAACTAATGTATACCATATTGACAATGTGTTGTTAATTATACCAATCAAAAAATGCATATGCGTTTCGCTTATGTGAGTGCACATGTTAAATTGGCGTGTGAAATGCATATAAAAAACACATAAAGATAACTATAAATTAATTACTCTACAAAATTTCTTATTTCAAAATAAATTGATTGTAATTTATATTAAATTTTTTTTACTTACAAAATATAGTTAACGAAAGTATTATTCGTTCTAAAGAACAAAAAATAGTTAATACTTCTATTAATAACAATTCAAATAAATTTTATTCTAATTCATCAGTTGTTATTTTAATTAGATTAATTTGCATACACACTGAAATTGCTGTATAATTAACTCTTATAATTAATGTATAGTTATCTCTACAATTTTTTCGTATGCATTTTCTACGTTAATTTAATATATGCATTCACATAAACATATCATTTTTATTATTTGAATCTCACCTATAAGAAATATTTGCGGTATTTTAAATATATGTTAAAAAATATAAAAAATACTATGAGAATAGAAAACGAAGAAAAAACAAATAAAATGAATAAAATAGTACTGAAAAACATCATCAAATTATCATCAAAATAATACCAAGCCCATTTTATCAAAATCCATTTTATTAATAATACGTGAAGGTCAAAAACAGTATTATATCAAATGCTAAAGGTTAAAATATGGTTAGAAACAGAGTTATATTAACGAATCATACATGATTATATAACGATAGCATGGGAATTAGATAATGCGTTATTGTGTTAAATTATGTGATTTATTGTTGATATAGCTCTAATGAGATGCTGATCAATAATATAGAGTTTCAGCATTGATGACATAATATATATAAATTTTAAAATAAGCAACATACGTATGTTGGTATGTACAAATTTATTCATAAATTTGAATTTCACCAAGAAACAATTTTTAGTTATTCTTACAATGAATAATCAGTATGTATGAAGTACAGTAAACATTTTCAAGTTTACGACAGATATTTAGGGTATTTTCTGACATAAGTCTGGATTATAAGCAGAATAATACTTAGTTTGCCTATACTATGTTAAAAAGTACGATAATTACTTTCGTAATAATATGAAAATATGAGGTGTACAAGTTTGCTTCCACAGTATTCCAGTTAATGACTTTAGCAGTAAGTAATGGTAGAAATAAGTAAATGTATAGACGTCAGACGGCATTTGTTAACAGACTCATACCGAATTGTTAGCCGATTTGTATCTATATCATACAGTTATTTTCGATGAAATACGTTAGTTCACAAGCTAAATTCTCGTCATTTGCGGGAAGTTTTAATTTTCTGCTTTAGTATGAATAAATCTGCGGTTAAGGCTCATCGAACGCTCTCAGATACTTATGGCGAGACCACTATTAGTGAAGGAACGTGTTACGAGTAGTTTAAATGCTTCAAGAACGATGATTTTGACATTGAAGACCTACATGGCAGTGGAAGAAAAAAGATTTTCGGAAATTTAGAATTGATGGCATAACTTAATGAAGATTTGTGTCAAACACAACAAGAATTGGCAAGATCATCAAAAGTAACTCAATAAGTCATTTTAAATCGACTCAAAGCCATGAGAATGATTCAGAAACAAGGAAATTGGAAGTCGTACAAGTTGACGCCGAGATATGTTCACATCTGCTTGTGAACAACTGCTTAATAGCCAAAGATGAAAGAGATTTTTGCATGGCATTGTGACTGGAGATGAAGAATGAGTTCATTAAGCTAACCCCAAGCGCAGAAAATCATGAAAATTTTCCAGCCATGCTTTCACCTCAATGGCTTAACGGAATATTCATAGCTCCAAGGTCATACTCTGTATTTGATAGGACCAGCTCGGTCTAATGTATTATGAGCTGCTAGAATCATCTAAACCTATCACGGATAATCTATATGAACAGCAATTAATTTGTTTAAGTCGAGTATTGAAAGATAAACGGCTGCAATACAGCAAAAAGCACTATAAAGCAACTTTTCAGTATGACAATGCTCGACCCCATGTCGCAAAGTCGGTTAAAAAATACTTGAAAACGTTGAATTGGACAGTGCTACCCCACCCGCCGTACTGTCCAGATCTTGCTTCTTCTGGCTATCTCTTGTTTCGATTAATGGCACACGGCCTGGCTAACCAACATTTACGTTCTTATGACGAAGTCAAAAATTGGATCGATACGTGGGTCGCTTCAAAAGATGAACAGTTTTTTCGACGTGGCATTTGTATACTGCTCGAAAGATGAGAGAAAGTAGTGGCCAGTGATGGATAATACTTTGAATCTAAATGCATAACTAGCCTTTTAAAATAAAGTCTCGAAAACCTGGAAAAAAATGCAGAAGCAAACTTGTCCACCTAATAGTCTGTATTTGGTATTATAAGTTTACTGAGTAATCTTTAAAAGATGTGTTGTATTTTTCATGAATCTGTTAAAATTATAATATAAATCACGAAGAACTTTTAGTTACAAAAGCGTAAAAATAAGTTTATCGAATGTAATTAGTTTGTAGGGTTAGAAGATATTGATAACATCCGACATGATATTTTCGATAACTAAATTAAAAGTTATAAATAAGTTTCAATTTTAGTATTTAGACATTTTTGTATAACATGTGAGTTATTTTCAGAATTTCTAATATTTGATCATACAGTTTTAATCAAGACTAATTTCATATAAAAATTTACTTTGCTGAAGTAATTGCTTGTTTGGATATCACAGATAAATTTTAAGTGAATTTTTATTTTGGCCCTAACTATACCAAATATGACTCATATTTAGTTTTGTTTTAAATAATAAAAGTTATAATAGAACTAAATTGTTTATTTTTAAATAATTAATATTTTAAATTAATTATTCACTGCATACAAATGTATTATAACAAAATAAATGATTTTAGTAAAATATACGTCTGCATATGTATGTTCATAAATTATTCTTGTGTACATAATATTATTCAGTGCAATACATTCATTGGTTTATTCATTTCTGCAAACATTCTTTCGTAAATGAAATTAATTAAATAACAGTTTATCGTTTTTTTATGTTTTTGTAAAACAATATATCAAACTATTAATACATTTTCGATATTTTAGCACATAAATTAGAAAAAATTATATACATACATTTTTTTTAAATATTACGCTATTATTATGTGAATAATTATTATTTATATTCAATAATCAAAGTATACATTTATACTTTTATATGATTAATTTTATTTGAATTTGTTAAAATTATTAAAGTTGTCATTTTTGAAAATTATACAACTCTACAAATTTTTTAAAATTTTAAGGAACTGACTCAAAAGTGCCTGCTCTATAATAATTTGGCCATGCTGATTTTGAATCTATCATCCGGTTTTTTCTATCACCATCATGTTTTTTATTATGATATCCTTTCTTATTAAGGGTTCTTGTTAATATGTATCTCACTAGTGATATATTAGTGCAGATTATACTATATCCATATGTATAATATTTACATCATACGATTCAGATAATACATAAAGTCGGACGATATACTTTTAACTCTCCAGTGGCTCGTGCTTTATATTCTGCTTTCTTCGTTCGAATTCTTCTTTTTTGGGCCACTCTTTGATTATGTAATGATTTTCAATAGACTAACTATCCTATAGGCATAAGAAACAACAGAATTGTGTGAATTCACTTTGTAATCTTAGGCCTTACAGCCTTTAAACTAATTTTGGCGTTTAAATAATAAACGACAATCTTCAATAGTGTACACAATGTTTAGTTTTGACATCAAGCCAATTACACCACAACAAATACAGAAAAAACTGTCTTGCCTGTAATATGGTAATAGGCTTTGATTTCTATTTCGAAAAAAGGTAACTTTAGTATGCTTCCCCAGTAAAGTGCATTCCTGGAATTTCAAAGCCAGGACTTCAGCATGTTGCTTTGACAGGTGTAAGTCGCACACTAAGTCATTAAGTTCGTTTTATGAAGGAAATTGTAAATTTCTTTCTTCCATATTACTGTAATTTGATTTGATAAATACTGATAACATTACGCTGTTTTCTCATTCATTGTTCTTTGTTTCTGAACGTTTTTGCCAATTTAAAGAAACTACTGATGTTGGAAAGTCACTTCCATGAAGTATTAGTCTAATGACCGAATGCAAATCGAGATATGAGATTTTATGTTTATTTTTGTATGAAAAATCTATTATTTTGGTTATATAGAAATAACAATCGATTTTGGTCAAAAATTCAGCAATTTCTGAACATAATTTGCTGCCACAGGCTTGATATCCTAAACAAAAAAAAGTATTTGGCATAAATCAAATAATATATTGACATCGTCAGCGATCTTCTTGATATAAATTCGGTAATATTCCGGAATCATTTTCTTCACTTTGTTGGCGGTTATTGATGTGCTAGGATTTCCAGAATGGTCGTCATCTTTAAAGTTTTCACGGCCTTACATACGGCAAACATTTATACCACTCATAAACTATTGTCTTATTCATTGTAGATTCACCAACAGATAGTCAAAATTTTTAATACTTTGTTGCACTTTATTCCATTTTTTCAAGTAAAATTTAATACACATACTTTGATCCATCTCTTTCGAAAGTAAAAAGTTGCTTACCATACCAAAACTTTTGTAAAGTTTTTGACATTTAACAATGAACTAAACATTCAAAATAGTTGAAAACGCCCGCATAGGTCAGAAAAATGTGTATCAACAAGCTAAAAAAGTATTTAAAAATCATATTTATAAAATTTATATCAAATAAAAAAATTTCTTTTATTTTTTTATCATAAAATCAACAGCTTGATTTTAGTTCTGCTATTTTTGCCATTACCATTGCCATGTACAAACATTCTTTTGAATGTATAAACTAACAAAACTAACAGCTTGATTTTATCCCTGTTATTTTTGCCAATCTTCTGCAGTGGATAAAATCAAAATACCGTTACTTCTTAGTATACATTTTTAAAACGTATCTACTTTATGGAAAAAGCTGTCTTTTATTCATTTGAGTTATACACTTTCTTTTTGTATTCGAATTATGCAATATATTGTGATACAAGAATTTTATAGCCCACGTGTCTAATATTTCATGTTCGAATCATTATTATTATTATTCCAAATATTATTATATTTTATGAAATTAACTTTTATTACTCATTTATATTATATAATTTCATATTTTACACAATAGAGATATTTTAAAAATGTGAAAGATTTCAGAACTAAAAGTTTTGAATATTATATTGATAAATCTGATAACTCATTACATAATCAAAATTTCAATTTAAATTTGAGTTTTACTTTTCGAAAATTAATTAAAGGATCATATTTTTTATAAATGCTTATTTACAGAAATAAATTTGACAACTTTTGATATTTTATCTACCAAATACCTACTTGTATGCGTCAAATTAGTTCAAATATGAAACATTTACGTATTTATTTTTTGTACACAAATAATACTTGAACTAATATTAATATAATAATATTATAAGTTTACGTAAATAATAACCCCTAATGTATATTAACAAACATCAATTTAAAATAATGCTTTGTACTTATTTTTTTCTATTTGAAATAATAATCAAATAGCTTTTTTCATATTTGGAATGATACAATTCTTGCTTAATTATTTTTATTTATTATATAAATAATTAATTTTCTTACAAAAAAATAATCATAAATATTGTTATATTATGAAAAACGATGAAAACATGTTCAACTTGTTATATTCTTATTTATAATTTTTATTTCCTATAATATTTATTCAATATTTTTCTGTAGATGTAAAGTTACGACAATGACAGATCTAACACGAAAATGAAATACATTGCAAAAAAGTAACTTTATAATACCAGATATAAATGGTAATCATTTAAATAATTCAACAAGCAAGCCTGGGTTTAATGTCTGGACAGTGTTGTTGAGCGTGCAACTGTCTCTTGGGTCGTTTTGTTCACTGAACTAGTTCCCTCTCCTCTCACGTCGCGTGGAGCCGCGGGGCTTACAAACACCATTGCTGACTATGTTCACCAACGTAACCGGGAATTCACCACCATAAGAGAACGGCATGGCTTACCCTGTATATACGAGTTGATCCACGAAGAACGCGAACTCGCCGCATACCTACACGACACGTAATGAGAACATACCATCATCATCCGGTCTGCTATCTGCTATCAAATGGATACCATGCTCCGAGTATCAAGCATTGCACCAACTCTTGATTCATCATTTCGATCTACACCGCAAATGATGATGTGAAATTGCTTCTATATATTTGTACGATTACATTTTATACATTATCTATTTTATTTAGGACTGCATTTTGATCATTGTTCTAATTTGACCTTTACTCGTGAAAAAATCTACGTTACATTAATTTGATCAAGAACGTATCTTGCCACTGCGTAAAATATTAAACAAATTTTATTAAAATTGTTGTGAATAATTTGTCAATATTTACACACAATATTATTTATTACAATTTATGAGAAACGGTGAAACCACATTTAATACATACAGCAATAAAAAATAAAAGATTGTATAATTTATTTAGTAATAAATAGGGAATTTTTTTAATTTTTATACAATGTATAATTTTGCTACATTTTCAATAAATTGTGTACTATTTTACAAAAATATTTGTGAGTAAAAAGGAATATTTATTTTATTTTTGTCTGTTTATATATAATTAAAAAAAATCGAAAAATACTATTTATAAGTCAAGAGATATATTTTAAAAGGTACACTTATTATGAATTCTCAGATATTTTAAACTCAAAATATTTTAATATGAAAAATATTAAAATATGAAATATAAATTGTAATTTTTAATTTGTAAATTTTAATTGTTAATTTTATAATTTAAAAATTACTTTCATTCAAAGTAGATTTTGTTTTTACTTTCGAATATTATAAATCACTGATATGAATAGTAATTCATAAAAAACATTTTTTAAATTTGGGTAAACATTTTTTATTGAGGTAACGTAATTTCATGAAAATTAAATATTTTTAATTATAATTTGAAACTGAACAAATATAAAACTTATATATAATTTATAAATCAAAATACTTAGTAATACATTTCTAGTAATCATGTCTTGAAAGTATTTATGTCCAGTAAAGGCTGCGACAGTTCGAATTTTGTAAAGAAGTTTTTTGATATAATGATGAAACAGTTACAAATATTTAACTCTTTTAATAATCTAACATATCTTACCTTCCAATAGTCGCGAGTATCAAGATGTAATGAAATTTTTATACAGTAATGCAAAATTGAGTAAATAACCAGTGGTTTAAATATTGCTACGTTATAACAATAGGTTAATAATAAATTTTTACACTAATTAATCATTTTCAGATCTCTTAAAATAAATAATTTGTAACATATTTAATGTATAACATGAAAATATTTAGAAAATATTTTGTATTTCTTTATTGTAAATATAAATAAAGTTGAAATTAAACAAATCTTTTCAAATATATAATTTCTTATTATTTTATATTTTAATTTGTTACATTTAATACAAGATTTATATAGAAATAAAAAACAAAATTGTAATAAAATTATTATTAAAAAAAAATTGATTAATTAATTTACAACATTTGTCCTGCTATATTACTAGCTATTCAATACTAACCATGATTTTTTTTAATTAATAATGATTGTTTTTATTTAAAATATCACTTTATTACAATTTATTAAAAAACTTATTATAAACGACGTTTCGACTATTCTATGTAGTATTTCTCAAGTATAAAAACATTGATTTTATAATATTAAACTAAATATTACAATATTATATCATTTAATATTAAAATCTATAGTATTACTAATATTTATACATATTAAAATAAAATTATCGAAAAAGTAGAATTCCTTATTTTTAAAAATTTTTTTTTTATAATCTGTAATAATTATGTAATTCGTTTTATATATAAAATAATATGTCTAAACAAATTTATTAATAATAAATAAATAATTATCATTACATCACAGAAGTGTTAATTGTTTTTATATTTAAAATTAATGAACATATTTATTTTGTACAGAAAATCATAATGTATTGTTATAAATATTATTTACGATCATCTCATAATATTTCATTTTTCTTTCATTCGTTAATATGCTAAAAAATGCATTGATTTGTAATACGTGCAACATGCAAAAATGTTATATATTATTTACATTGGTACTTTTTGTAAAACTTTACAATCTTTAATGATATCTTAACGTTATCTGTGATTACCTAAACTATTATTTTTCTTGAACTAGTATCTGCCTCGTTTGGACCACCTATCTTTCTTCCTCGGTCTTTTTTTCTCCGTCAGACCAGTCTTTGGACCTGTTGCTTCCCATGCGATCAGGACCCGATCGCGGATGGCTTTTTGCATACTTAGGTTGAGCCGGTCGCTCTAATAACACGTACTCGATCCAACGGCTGCTCTGAAACGATGCCGCGGGCTGTAATTTAAACCGCAAAAGACGCTCGGACGCGGTGTATGAAGTCTGGACATATTGACTTGTGTTGAAACGATTCAGTTCTCGAAACAACATTGATTTGTGTCCAACCATGAGAAGATGTTGACATTAGCTGGTTGTTGCGAATAATACTAATTGTTTCTCA
>JABFOX010001942.1:0-12096 GCA_022817665.1 Axea sp. ZL-2020
CAATGTTATATCGCAGAATATTAGAGTCGTTTCGATTTAATAATAATTAAATTATTAAATCATTACGCATGGGTTATATTCGGATGTTGCGAAACAAAAATATTTTCACACCATTATTACAGAAATATCGTACATAATTATTATTTATTCTAAGCTTCCTTTAATGAAAATATATTATTTTCACATAATACAGATCATCAAATGCTTATAGTAATATTACGTCTATAATGTAATATTGTGATAATGTTGAAATATGTTCTTTTTTATTACTACATTTACCGTACGTACCAGAATTATTAATGCCATTAAAATTATGTTCGTTCTTTATAATACTATTCATTTTTCTACAAAAGAAATAAATGTCTATATTCAATATTTTATCAGTTAGTGTAAATTTAATACTTATCATTACAATTGTGTAAATATTACTTAGTTATTGATTTGCGTAATTACGATTGCTAATTGATCAAATTGATTCTATAAAGAGGCAATTCGATAAATTAATTGCTCTGTGTTTTACTTTAGTGAAAAAATATTTTTAACGGTGTACAAGATACGGGACATTATATTCAGATTTTAGAACTGTTTTACATTATGACACATTTCTTTACAAATTTAATTATTAAATATTTTGATTCATGTAAACTTTAACGGCAATTAACAGACATGAAATTAAACTTCGTTAAATATCCCTGTACAGTATATTATCAATATACTCATATTAAATATGTAAGTCTAAATAAATAAATGAATAGTCATAAATCTACAAAAATAAACGAAGTTAGCATTACTACTGCAATGCGTTCAATATTAATGTTTTGATTCTGCTTATTTTATTTTATATTATGCGTGTTACAGTCATACAATTTTATGTAACATGCATTCTATGTATATTGCATAATGTGCATATGTTTTTGAATGTATAAATATTTCAAATCTCACAATTATTATTAAAGTATATTAATATATTTTACTTCAATTACTTTTTTCAAAGTATTACTTTTTGAAATGATGTGCATCATTTCATCATTTCTAATTAATAAGAAATAATTCAACATATAATTGTATCAATAACAATACATTTTCTTTTATTCTCATTAGTCAGTTACACTTTATATTATTACCACTTTCATATTCTGTTATACAGTGAATCATATTATAAGCAAACTTCATTGTAAACGAACAGTCGCCAAATAAATTATTCGATTGACAATATTCAATGAACAAACTGGCACAGATTTTCATTAGAATATGTTTCACGTGAATTTGGAATGAAGTTTCATACATATTTAAATATAATATTAATACATTAATATATGCCAATTGCTATCCATTTGACTACAAGGCCAATACGAAGTAATATCCCGTCATTATGACCGACTCTCTCCGACCCTTTTGACTTTTTCGCTTTTAGCATGCGACGAATTGACGGAAGCAAAAAGAACGCGAAGAAGCAGTAACCTTTCAAATATCTTGAATGTGCGTACTCGTAGGTGGCAGCAACTCCGAGCAACCGATCAACGCAGCTGTTCCAACGCTATTGGATAATCCACAGAATTACGATTCGGCACATTTAAAGTAGCTATGGCAGTATTTCAAAACTAAATGGGGCATGAACTGGGCAGTTTAGAAAAAAAAATGATCAGTGAGACTTTCGCAATCTCCGCGTTCATAAAGAATAAAAGAACATCTGGTTAGAACTACAAGCTGCTATTAAATTCTGAATCAACTACAACAAAATTAGTTTATTCAAATTTATTCAAAGCTCAAATTTTCTCATCACTCGCGCTGATTTACATCAATGAGCAAATCATACCCCATATCCGTTTCAAAAATATGAAATACTATTCCTATAATTTTAATATTATCCTTACTAGAAATATTGTGATTTATTTGATTGTTTAATTATTTAATTGTACATGGTCACTTTATTATTATTTAAAGGTGTATAAAACGGTAAAATATTTTACTGATGTAAATAAAATATTTTTAATTTTATTATATACTTTCTCATATTCTTATACAATAGTTCGTTTTGCAATAAAATTTCTTTTGTGTGTGAAATAATAATAATAATAGTGAAATCCGACATTTTACTATTTTAAAACTTTTCGAAATAATTCGTAGAAAAGTAAATAAATAATTTAATTAATAATTGTTTAATTGTTACAGAATACTCTTTACATCAACATTGTCTATCGCAGTACGACTTTTGTGATCGAGGAAAGAAATACAAAAGCCTTCATTCGTTGACATTTTTAATAAATATGTAAGTAATAACATGTTGATATGCTATTTTTAAGTAGTAGGTACGTTCAATAAGTTCTGAGAAAATCCGAGATATAGAGCTCGTAGCATCGAAAAAAATTTGCTTTTAGTCAACAAGTCTTAGCTCAGTCTCACTAGACAGAGATCAAAGTTTTTGCTAAATCCATCCTGTCGTTGATTATGTTAAAAAATAAGACAGAATCTACCCAAAATAATTTAGTTTTCATTCATACTCCAAGGAATTATTAAACGTCCTTCATACCATGAAATATTAAAAATACATTGTATTCGGTAAATTTTGTAGTATGCATATAAAAATGTTTTGAACATTTCATGGTATGAAATGGTTTCAGTAGATTTACAAATATTGCATCTTACATTTCAAACTTAATGGATGTATCAATAAGATTTAGCTTTTTAATGGTGATTATTTAAAAACAAATTTATTAATTTTTATTTACAATTTTTTATGAGAGTTTTTTTCCTATGTATACGATTTTTCACGGATTTACACGTTTCGAAAAAGAAAGTTGTACAATAAAATGTTAAAATACTGAAAAACGTCCGCTGCACTAAAAAATATTGTAGGTACGTGTGAAAAAAGCACATAATACTTTAAAAACTATGCGAATATTTGCAAATAAAAATGAAAAATTCGTGTTGGTGATTAAAAAATAAATGTAACTACAGATTTACCGAAATTTAAATTTCATGAATTTTTAATCTGAAAAAGTTGTCTTTTAATAATAACATTGAGAATTCAGATCTGAAGCATTATGATATAGTATAAATTTTGGCAAGGATTTAAGTTTGCACTAAATGCATTAAATTTTTTTTATTAATAAATATGAATGAATAAAAACAATTCCGCAAAATATTGGAAAATAGAGAGGCATAACAAATGAGAAACATGAATATGAAATGAATGGAAATACACGAAATTAATATGTACAAAAATTATTATTGAAATGTTAAATTTTACATTTAGTGCTTTACTTTATTCATATTATTATTAAACCTAGCATGTGAATTTTTACGTTTCATACAAATAAAATCTTTATTTTCATATTATTATTCTGAAACGTTATTTTTTAAAATATTAAATGTAGTGATTATGATAATTTCTTTAATGTCTTAATAAAAATAATAAACCCTAAATCTAATACATTTTCCTTTAAAAAATTAATTATTTTATGACAACTTTAACAGTAGTAAAACTAAAATACTTTATTTTAAATTAAAATACTTATGAAAATGTTAATTTCAATTCAAATTTGTCATTTAATTGAAACATATTATTTACATATATTATATAAGTGTTTTTTTCGTTTTTTTGGTTTTTTGAGGAGATAATTTTTCAGTCTTAATGAACTTGGTAAATTGTGATTTTCCACATTATTGAACGACATATTTTTCTTTGGAGTTTGTAACTTTAACAAAATTTGTATGAGAAAGCAATTTGTTTAATGTATTATTTTGTTGATACATAGAAAACGATTCACAAAATGTATTACTCGTATGGCTTCAATATATTCTTTTATATTTAGTTTTTACAAATATTGATTTCCCCTGTCTCAAATTCACATTTTAAAGCAGAATATATAAAGCAGTTTCATATAAAATATGTATAGAATGAATTATTTTTAATTAAATATATTCGTTGATTCTATAACAACTACATAAATAATAAACTAATACATTCGTAATTTTCTTGTTTGTAATTTGTCTCAATATATCTGTCAATTATGTTTAATGAAAATAAATAAAAATTTATTAAATATATATAACAAATAAAGATAAAAGTATTCCAATAAATAAAATAAAAACAGCAGACAATTCTTTGAACAATTAAAGCAGTAACATATGAATTATTAATTTAAATATTTTTTGTATAAATACATTACATATTAAATAAATTATTTACATATTGTAATAACAGGTGTTATCCTGTGAATATCATAAGATATTTTTTCTGGTCATTACGAGATTCAAATATATTGAATATTATAATAGGCGGTATTTATAATGTACGATGTCGGCATCGAATGTCTAACCTGAATAATTACCGGCAAAATTAATGAGTTTATTTGGGTAACAATTACAGAAGTGCAATGATACCTCTTATTGTGTTTTTAAATTTAAAATAAAAATATCATGAGCAAATATTTTTCAAATATCCTTTCTTTTGTCAAACGGTCAGTATTAAAAAATAAAAGCATGTGCAAACAACGTGCTATCATTGAACCTAAAGTTTTAACCTTCGTAAATCGATATAAATGGATTGCAGTTCATGTATACTCTTATTAAAAAATCGTACATTATGACATAATACACTCAGATTCATTTTATTTGCTAAAATATATATTTACCTTAAATCAAATTAACAGCTCAGAAAAAATATTGCACATCCCGATAAAATATTATAAGTATTTGTATAAAATTGTGTTTAATTTTATAAAATATTATTGGTAAAAATTAATGCTGATACTAACAAGTAATGAAATCTTTTTCAAACACAAAAACTCTCATTTCATATAGTTAAATTTATAAATTTAAAGCGCATAAAAAATACCATCCGATTATGTTATTAAAAATTCATGAATCGCCATTAATTAATTTAACGGTGGACGATGAAAGATTCTTATATTAAACATGTTGTTTATAACGAGATACGACAACAAGTAATCAGTCAATCATAAGCCGATAAATCAGAGCGTAGATGATACGGAATTCAAGATTTAAAATGCAAAAAATACTCTATATCTTGTCATGTCTCGCCGCAGCACTGAGGATCCAACCACGCATGTAATGTGAGGTGTGTGGGCTGTCGACTCCATTCTATTATTGATGGTAATTTACAATTGTTTATCGCGGACGTTCATTAAATTTATAATAAAGATTGATTCTTGATCGAATACTGCAATTCTAAATTCAGAACGACTTTTTACAAACGCGTAATCGCAATCACAATTTCATGTTAATTGAATGTATAATATAAATGAAATGAAAATAAATTTTCAAATATAAATCATTTCTTGATGGCAAATTACTTGTATCTTATCAAAATTCAATTTTTCTTTAACACTAATTTATTCTCACAACAAATTATCTATAATGTAATCGTGTTTTCAATTTTTCATCAGTTATTTATGCTCGACATGATCGCATTTTTTGCAATAGAATAAATCAAATTTAAATGGATTAATAATTCGAAAACATGATCGAATAATTACATAGATTTTGTAATCCATTCAAAGAACTCAAGAATGCGTTTTTCCAAAACAATGTTTTTATGTTTGTCGAACAAAATACAAGTTGATATAAAATTATTATAAATACAAATAAGAAAATTAGTAATTTGTTTAATGTTACAATTTCAATCATCACGTCTATATTGAGGTCATGATTTAAACTAAATAATGAATCGTTGTATGAAAAGAACTCAGTGGTACGAAATGCAATTTATATGGTAAAAGTTTACCACTTGCAAACTTTATATTTTATGTTGTTTTTTTTTTGTACATTTTATTTTTTTAAATACAAAACCGAAAAGTTCGAGGAAATTGTTAACTATTACTCAACACTTAATGATTTCAGCAGAATGAATATCAGCAGATAAATTGAACAAAATAATAATCGTACTGTTCGAATTAATATTTTAATTTAATTTATATTATTATACGCTATTACGGAATAAGCAATATGCAAAATAAAGCACTTCAAATATTGCAACATTATATGAACAAAGAATAATAAATATGGAATTTCAAACGTTAACTAAACAATTTATAATTCATTGAGTGTGATACAAATTTACATGAATAAAAATGCGTCCATTTGAATGTTCAGTTTCTACATTTTTTAATTTCAACTTTGAAATCCTATTTTTAATGAACTTACAATTTATAAATGCAGAATAATGAATAAACAGCCACAAACTGAAACTATGAAACGATTCGACTACAATTTAAACGAAACAATTAAAATACATTTACTTTAATACAGGTCTTCATTTTTGAATGTTAAATGTAAGCCATAATATATTTACGATGACAAGAGAACAGACAAGTGCGTGATTTGAATTTTCAGTCGGGGAATCATTCATTGCGATGCTAGTGACCAGTTTTTGGTTTAAGCGATCGAATATTCCATGCAAGCGCGGTGGACTCTAATGAGTTCGATCGGTGCTCTCATGCATTGGGATTATTTAACGAATGGACGATGTGAACGAGAATACTAACTTCATTGGCGATCGTGACGCTAGAATAATCCATGTACTTGACAACACTTTCGACTTCCTTTGGCATTCTACACGCCTTTGTTGGTAATTAACATATACACGCTGACTCGATTTACGTGACATGCAAAGATACCGCGTTTAGTGGTTCAAATCAAACATTTTCAAGGTTGCAACAGATTTACATTCCGATGCATTTCAATGACGCTTTTGCTTTCGTATACGAAAACTCCCGGGTACGAAGATAAATGGCACGATTTCAGTTTACGATTTCGTTTTTTCGTTCATTCCGAATGACCCTCTTAATGAGCGTATAAAATTTGTCTGTCCGGTTATTTCTTGTTTCAACGAGGAGAAACTTTTTTTCTGTTGATTTGACGGTCGAATTCTTTTGAGAAACATTATTTATGCAAGATCGCACGGGCGTTAAAAGCACATTCTTTAATGAGGTTCGCTCATTAACTCAATTTGCTCAAACCGAAGCAAAGGTTTGTTTGCCTTCAAACATTCTCATGACACAAACAAAAACAAAATGACTTGCTGCAAAAACACAACGTACTGCAAGAATTACTTTTCAAAATTTGATTAGTCGAATGAAACGCGTAATCGTGCAACAGAAATAAATGTAACAGTATGTATTATTGAAAGAAAGTTTTCCAGGTAATTAATAAATAATATATCACGCGTGATAACGGTACTCTTATTTGCCACGGATAATTTTCTGTGTTTAATATATTGTACTGGCGTTTAACTAGATCATTTCAAAGTACCTTTACACCTCGTTATATGTGTAATAAGAAAGACACCGTGGTATAAAAAAACCTTTTCCTTTAACAGATTATAATCTTTCACGCCTTACTGAGTTGATCTCATGAAAATGAGATGTCTTTTACGATAACTTGAAGTGACACTAGATTACACAAATAAAATCATCGTGGTGTGCGTTAATTCAAGAAGCATATCAATTTTTTGAGTCAATATTTAATTTGACTTTCTTTCAGATAATGATCAAATGTTTAGCGCTATTAATATTTCATGGCGATCGTAATTAATTTTCAATTAATGACACGTTAAGTAATGTTGACTGAATATTGATGGGCCGAAATAAATGACCAATAGTGCGTATGACGAATAAGTTTCCATGAAAATAACACCATGTAAAAGTCGAATTAATTAACTCAAATTAAAATTGACTTTCATCGTATAAGAATCGTACAATTTTTAATAGAACCTAAAACAATATATATTTGATCTTATTAAAAATATAATACTTTTTATACCGTATGGATTGTATATGACAAACTTGTACGAGTATGTTACAACAAAAATCAATAACTCAAATATAAATATTCTGAAACGAGTTATCGAAAACTTTTAAAACTGTACTGCACATTAACAAATACTTGTGATAAAATGTGAAATCCAAAATATAAAATGAAAAAACAAGTCATGCTTTGAAATAATTATTTAAATAATTATTAAATATCAGTGTGTTACGTTTAATTAATTTATCAGTAAACAAACGATTCATTATTTATTATTGATGTTGTAATAAAAATCGTGTGTGCATAGTTTTTCAGTTCACCATTGTTCTAATTTTTATCAATATAAATTATTTATTATCTATTAACCCTTTAAGCCCCGAATACTTTCTGCCGGTGTGCTCCGTGCGGCCGGCGTGTGCGTAACGTTGGCGATCGTTGTGGCCGGAATACTTTTTTGCCAGCGCCAACTCCGTTGATTCATTATTCAGCGCGTAACTAACAATAAGTTATTATCGTTAGATAACGTTTATTAAGCGTGCATGTGCACCCATGGTCCACACTGCTAGTTTTCGCCGGTCGATTATATATGCATCCATAGTTCGCAAAGGGTTAATGATTAATATATTTTATATGATTAATTCTGTGACATTTAATTTTGGTTTGAAAGAGTCTATAAGAAATACGTACGCAACGATTCAAAAACTTGCATAAAACTACTTTAAAATTATTTTAATCAAGCCTTTAAAACGGTTTAGAAATTTAAGCATTTACAAAACCTTTCAATATTTATAAAGGATTTACACTTTTAAACATATCTCTATAAACACGAAAATCTTTTAACTCTTCTAAAACATCCTCAAATGTTGAAAACACTTGTCAAAAAAGTACCATTGATATTATTCGCACATAATATTTAAAAAGGACGATATTTGATTGTTTTCATTAAATTTGTGAATATAAATTGATCATTTGATTAAACATGCAAATTATAAATACAATTCAACTTATGTGGAAATAATTCATAATTAACACGTCAGTTTGTTAATAATGAAAATGCTCCGTAAATGTATATCCCTTTTTAAAAGCTTTGTCGTGTTTATATTTTATAATATTGTTAATTACTGATATTGCAAGCGCAAATAAAAGTAATTATAACTAAAACATTAATTATTCCTGTTAACATCTGAACGAATGTAAAACAAAGAAATGAGTTCAATGAAGCTAAATTCATTCCCTCATTATTGTCACATATATTTCCGCAAGCAAACACAAATTCACACACATGCGTATTGCAATTGTTTCGCAGTATAATCCAAACAACTGCACCCGTTTCAAAGAACGTTCTGTTCTCCTAATCCTAAAATTCAGCGAGCAACGTCTACATAGCCTTGTACAATCACACAGAAATATCAATACGGCTTTGCGAGTGTTCCGTATCTCCGTCTGATTCGCGCATCGGAGTGGAAATAAATGCGTGTTACCTTGTCTTTGACGCGATCGCGTAAGGTCGCGCGCATCACGTACGTAAGAATGTTACGCTTGCGTGCACGTATATGGCACATACGCGCAAAAGCAAATCCACCGGGCCTACCAGGACGGCAGAACGAATGCAGAAGCTAACGCGATGCATACTAACTCAGATGCGACAAGCAGATAAGTACCAGGATAAAAATTAACAGTAAGATTTAATTGCCTTAATTGTAAATCTGAATTTCAGATTCAAAGCTCCACAATTTTTTCTTCGACACAATCAAAAGTCAATTACTATAACGAAGCAACAAATTCACGGTATTTATCAAACGTTTCACACACGAGAACCAATTTCATTAATTTAACCAACTATCTTATTTTAGCGCAACTATTTTTAAAAGCACGAAATATACTTATTGCGTGATAAACAAGCGTTTCGCAAAAGTTACTGTGAAAATTGAAAGAAAATGTTAAGAAAAGATAATCATTTGTCAGTTTATTCAAGACGTTTTGCTTACTCAATATTTTATTGGTTTAATTCATTCAATAAGAATAGTTTTCAATCGTACCTCAAGCAGACGCAAAGTTAAAATGACTTTACGTATAAAATAAGCCAAAGGCATATTCCTCGATCCACTTCAACAAATTAATAACATTGTTAATTGAATAAGTATTTGATTTATATTTTTGTTCATTCTTGTTTAAATTATTCGTATATAAGTAAAAAAAGTTACGCACAAGCCACATGAACGAAAATACGCGTACATTCGCTTTGTATATACACCGTTGATAACGCTTTTCAAAAGTTATAATCATGTTTGCAATTAATTAACTGTGATAGTTCCAAAACAACGATATAAAAGAAACTTGTATAAACGTAGGCTTCAATTAAGTGATCCGCGAGTCAAGTTGAACTTTAACCGCAAACATACAAAGAAGGTATGAAAAATAAAGGAATTTCTAAGTCTCTTGTCATGTGACAGCATTTGGTCTGCGTGTCGCTATGAGTCGAGCGAGGGTAGTTTTAATTAAGCCATTAGGGGAGACTGAGAGGCTGGCAGTCGCGCGACTAGACGTCCTTCATCCTGAATTCTACGACCGTGTGCCACGTCTCTTTACTAAATTAATATTGCGCTTTAAAGCTATGCTAAGACGTGGACTTATACCAGCATTTATAGTGATTATCAGTCTTTGTTTATGCGAGCACAATATCTTGGATAAATACTACGGATCCTCAGTTATTCGTATTTGATTAGTTAATTTAAAGTTAATTCTTTACCAGTTGCTAACTTTTGTAATCAAATTGCTTATTAAATCATGAAGTTACAAAAAATAACTCCAACAAATGATAATCAGTAATAAATAACAAATGAAAACTCTAACAGAGCAATTAATAAATATTCATTGGTGATCGATATAATAAAAATCACTTACTAATACACTCTGGCAGTGGACGGTTTTCCACTGTAATTATTTATTAATCGTTAATTTTATTTGATATGTTTTACTGGTTATTTCTCATTAATATTTAATCACTGACACTTCTCAAATATTATTCTGCGTATAATAATTTTTTTGTTATTAATCGTAGAGCGTTTGTCACTGTTTATTTATGATGCAATTTTCTACGTTTAATGGAACAATTCTTATTACTAAAACTGATCACCAATGATACTTAATCAGTGAAAACTTTTATTGAATTGAAACTACTGCAAAGCAAATATTTTGTGTACGAAATGTTATTTCTATATATCACGCTTACGTTCGACTTCAGTTAGCATTGCGTACAATGAAATACAAATAAATCATACTGCTATTGACTTTATACCTCTGACGTATTATTTAGATAAGCCATACACATCCCGCATCATACAGGAAAAAGAATTCAATAACTTTTGAAACTCTTGAAAACATAATAAAATAAATGATGTTTTCTTTAGGATCTTTGTGACTCGTAGATATTCTTTTATTCTACTCTTAATATAAATTGAGGATTTTCAAAACGTGACGCTTCCTTGAATGTTATTTAACATGAATACTAAAAGCACGCTAGTTCACCACTTACTTACCAGCGCGACTATCGTTGTCATCTTCATCATCATATTCTCTGTTGTCTTCACTAGCCATACCTTGAGTTTGAACAACTGTCGGTATCCCTAAAAGAATTACAAGTATTAATTTCTTATGTCCAAATTAAAATATCTTTTGAGTTTATAAATCCAAATAACGATTCCACTTTGCCTATCCGCAATTACAAAATATGTGTTTATTAATCTGATTGTTAAATAGTTAACAAAACGTCATTTGATTATCTTAATCAAAGCATTTTGTTTATTTATATTTACAATGACATAAATTTACTTCTATAAATTACTGCCGTTTCGACAAATTTAATCTGTTCATTACTCAAGTCGAATACAATGAATTCAAAACAAAGTTTTGTTTCAACAATTTCACAGTTGTTCGTACAGAAAGTAATAAAAATAGAATAAAAATTGAATATATTTGTATTTACTGGGAAAACAAATTTACAGTAAAATCATTAAAACTCAGTTACATCGTTTTACCCTTCTTTTAATTTTACGCATTTTTTTTATTCCGTAAAATTCCCTCTTTTTATTCATCGTAAAATATAATATTACTCAGTTTTTGGCATGTTTCTATTTGAACAAACAATGGAAAATGAAGGAAATACAGTCAATTTCGTTTCACATTCTTTAACGAACACAATATATTAGGTTGGGGAAAAAGAAATCCATTATTTTTACGTGAACTTCAAGACTTTATTTAACATGTTTTGCATTGTCCGATTTAGGTCAAATATGCACCATTTTGTTCTATAATTTGTTGCCATTT
>JABFOX010001943.1:0-12096 GCA_022817665.1 Axea sp. ZL-2020
ATATCTTTTACACAATATCATTATCTCATAATATTGTTTCTTTAATAAATTTATGAGCATAATAGTATTTAATTTCCATTTCTTAGTGCACCTATGAACATTTCGTATTTAAGACTTACAAATTTATTTCTAAATATGAATTTTAAATATCGAATACAAATTCGTTTTATTGCCAAATTTGTAAATACAATATAATTCTTATTTACAAATTAATGTATAATTTTACTTAAATAAAATAGAGAAAAATCATTAAAATAGCCAGCTAAATAACAAACATAAAAGTAATTATAAAACGTTTAAAAGTAGTTTACTTTACTTATAATTGTTTCTCTGATTTTGTATAATTAATAACTTTATTAATATTATGTAATTTGACAATCGTTATAATTTTATATACAATAACTTAAACATACACACAAAAACAAAATTAAACTGTGAAACATACTAAAATGAATAACTAGAATAGTAGATGTATCAAGTAAATATCATAGTTATGTTTATCAGAATATCGTCCAAATGTTTATAGTAATATAGAATGAAGAATTGTATTTACCTTTAATAAAAGTCACATATTCAAAATTTTCTTTGCTTTTATTAATATTTTTATACATTAATCATATATTTATATATTCATATAATTTTTCTTCTTGTTTAAGAAAACAAATATTTTATGTTTTCAGATAAACGGACGATTTCTGAGTTTGCAGTGTAAGAATATAACGTAAAATATTTTAATCATTTTGATATCATTTCATTATTTCAAATGACAACATTTTATCTGTTTATACGTATGCAATGGCTGTTTTCTGATTGCTTAATGTTATACCGGACAAAAGTAGAGAAAAAAATAATGATAGGTGTTACGCGATAATTTAAATAGGTTATATTTCTTGTTTTAATCTGTCGCTATTAAGAACTTATACTAAATTACGTTTAGAAATTAAGTAAAAAATAAAATTGTTACATTTAGTAGATGATATCGGTTTAATTATAATTTACATTGTGTATGTATGTATTGGAACAGGGCAATAAAATTTTATCATAGTTTGTATGGATGTCTTTACTTCTATTAAACGTAAGATTTTGCATATTAAATTGTTGAATGAACGGTTGAGTAATTCAACATTGTAAAAAACACGGAAAAAAACAAATACATATTATTAATCTTCAAAATATTAGATCATCTAGATTTAAGGTGAGAGAATTACAATTTTGTTATGTATCATCTTAACAATTATTATATTTTTTACAATTTGTTTGATACTTTTTCATGTTTATTTTTCGAAATGGTTATTTTTGAGTCATTATCTGGTACTATATATTACCAAAAAACTATAACAAATTATTAAAATAGTACATATAAATTTTTGTAAAAATATATTTTATGAAAATAAACTACTGCGAAAAATGTGAATTTTTGAGACTTTGTGATTAAATTGTTCATAAATACTCAATGAGAATTCGAAAATTACAGTCAAGTATTTCGACAATTTTATAAAATATTTTTTGTATTTGTTCATTTTAATGGGAAATACTTTCAACAAATAGTTTATCGTTTTCTTTTGTTTAGATAAGAAAAAAAATTAATTTATCAATAATTGTAATAAATTAAAAAAATAATAATAATTGCGTACAATGGTATTTTCTTGTAATTTTGAAATTCGTTTTTAATTTACGATTGAAAATAAGATGTCACGAAAGGATTAAAAGTTAAATTCTTAACAGCTGGATGTTATACAATAAATTTATAAACAGACAGAATTACATATCTCGTATTTGCATCAGCAGACAGTACCACTATGTCCAGAACATGTTGATGTCAAAATTACAATAGTATATATTATAAATTCGATCAGAATAATTTTCAAATATCACTGAGATGAAATGATGATTCGTAGCATTGGTTATTAATACAGATTGCTGTAATATTTTCATATTATGACAGCTAATGCACGCTTTGAATTGCAATATTTCTGAAATTCATTTTAATGGATTAAAAATACATTCTTTTATTAATTAAACGATGAATGTGTCGTCTCCGTATTAAATTACTTATTATTTTGAATGCTTTTTTCTTCATATTTAATATTTAACTCATTAAGGTTATATTTATGCATGCATATATTCATTTATAATATATATATATATATATATATATATATATATATCAACCATGCATGTTTACATATAGCCTAGAGAAAAGCTTTCATTAAAATTACATACATTCCACCGGCTTTCTTCTTATGGTTTTATTACGGTTTCCATTTCAATACATTAAACCGTTTTAAAACTATGTCTATACATTTCTAAAGGTCCGTGCAATAATTTTTTGACAAAAATGTTACGTTTATTTATTTAAACACGAATATTATTTTTTCTTCCATAAATGTTTTACGTTCGTTACAGCTAATAAAATGTTACGTATAATTGTATCTTCTAAACAATTTCACAGATTTGTCGGAATTCAGGTCGACGTTCGACTTAAACCATTCATTTTGTTATTAACCGAAATAAGTGCTCGAAGAATAAAGTGCAGAATGAAATCGAAAAATAGCCCTAAGGCAAAGGAAGACTCGTTTTTCGTAACTCATTTGCTTGTTGAAGTGGCAACGGTGGCAGCATCGAAATCGGGCCCCGTGTAATATCGTCTTTGGAATGAAATAAGCTCGCAGTAGCTCGAGGCCTTGGATAGGGTTAGCCAAGTTCCGTACAGTGCGATGGCAAAAACAACGAAAAAAGAAACGCCTCGGAAGGGAATTATGCAGATTGCAGGCTTCGGCCTGATGGGCCTTGATGGGGTCTGCAACTACGTGATTCGTGCGACGAGACGTGCTGGGCATATGTAGGCATACCCGCTGCCGGCTCCCACTCCACCAAATTCTACTCTTTGTCCTTCGTTTTTCTTCTTCGCACATGTCAGAAAACAATCTAATCATTCGACATAACATTTGCTGCAAATTAGTTTTGTTCTTTGGCTCCTATTTATTGGCGTTCTTTCATTTCACTTCAAATATCTTTGCTCTTGTTTAATCAGATACATCATCTGCAATTCGACATATTATTACACAAAATAACAACACTCGATGATTCCTTAAGATGACAGAAGATTCTGAACTATTTTTCCTCTGCTTCGTATAACAAATGCAATCTTCAAGTGCATGTTAAAGTATTTTGAAAATTTTTGATAAAATTAACGCGAGGTTTATTCCCAAAGAAAGCAACAATGCAACAAGTCAAGTGACGGATGATAGTTGTACCATTTAACTACTCGAAAACAACTGGAATTAAACGAAGAAAGTAATGCGAGAAAATTATTTTATATTTTGATTCATGTGCCTCGACTTTTTGTTCGCTGACCGATCAGAAAATCGGCGATCTTCTAAAACAATATACGTCGAAGGATTTTAATTATCAGCTATTTATAAAATGTATAGAAATAGTACATCTAACAAGTGTCAGGATAACATCTAGATTTGCATATTCAATATATAATTGGCATGTCAATGCATACGTGCTTATATCGGAAACGTCTTAATCTGGATTAAATCGTTCTAGAGTCTAGTAATGTAATTGCGTTGCTAATCGAAACGAATATCTTAGTCCACCTTAAATTTATACAAAAAGCTTCATAAACGCCTCCTCATAACATCTTACGTAATGTCACGGATTCGTAGATATTGCATGTCATTTATTTTTCGAACGTATCTTTAAGTATTAATAATGAATGTACACAATGCGTCTTGACATTAATTAAATGAACGCTTGAACGTTTTCGCACTCACACAAATTATTTAACAAAGAAGAAACTTCTTTATTCACTTTGTTTTAATATTTGTACAAAGTTTGTGCAAGGTTCATGCAAAAGCAAACCTAACAGTCAAGCTAAATGTTAATCGATATTTTGAATGAAAAGAAAACAATTTGACTCATTCTGCAAACAATAACATTTATTTATGATGAATACAATGGATGAATGCTGTTCAAATGGTAATTTAACGAAATTTATGATATCTAATTATATGAAATTAGCATTTCAAGCGAGAACGATTTGAGGATGAGCATTGCGTTCATTTCTCCCGTAAAGTTTCTTGCCTCAGTATTTCGACGTAAATTGTGCAAGTCGGATGTAGTAGGTGCCCGTGTATTATGTAAATAATAAGCTGCATATGTGTGCCCGCATATGCGTGACGTTCGATAATCAAGAACATCACTTACAAGATCTTACGATACTCGGGAGTTTTTCGTTAGTTGTCACTCTTACGATCGTTCTTTTCCACAAAGGTATTGTCAAGTGTCAGGGTCACTTGAAGAAATGCTGTGAAATACTGACGTTTTTACCGTGGTCGCCTAACGAGAACGATTTAACGAGAAAAGCGCTCGAATTACGTTTCATCAAGATTTCCCAGCATTCTGAACTTTTCTTGTTTTAATTTCATTTCTCTTGCTTTGTTGCAATTAGTTTCAGAAAGAAAGGTCGCGCTTCAATAAATTTACGGCACCGATTGCACAATGGACCTCACTGGTCGGATCAAAGTTTCTGAAAGCGCAGCAGCGAAGAAACCGTGGTGTTAAAGCTCTAAGAAAAAGATGGCACGCGGCGTACGTAAAATGCATAACGACTCTTTTTTTCTCATACACTAGCTTCTTCCTTTATTTTCATTCTTTAAAGATGGCTCGAGTTCGCACGCACATACGATCCGGTTTACCTATCTCGCTCAATAAACATCGGCCATCTCGGACCGAGAAGCTAACGAAGTCTTGAGAATCCTTTCGCTTCGACTAACCCATTCGCTACTAAAAGCCAGTGTGATTTCATTTTGATCGCCAATCGGTCGCTGGAAAAATTGCGTGATTGACGTTCGGCTTTTTGCAGTTATATGTACGTCACGTTCACTCGACATTTTTCTTAAAATTCGTGATTAGCGTAAATAATGTGAGCATTTTTTTTCAAGGCTTAGTATGGTTATAGCAATACGGTATTTCAATTGAATTAGTAATTTCATTTCCTTGTAATACCAATTAAATAGCTTTCAGCGGATAATAATGAATAAGTTTCATTGCAAATGTGTTGCTTTTTTTAATTTCAGGCTAATTGTCGATAAATTGTTGGCTGACTTTTAATGTTTATCAACACCGATGAAAAAAAAAGTCACCAGCGTTTTATCTGGAAACAGTAGTAAATTTAATATCAGTGGTACTACTGTTCAATTATTTCACGTGTATTAAAATTAAACTTCGTCTAAACGTTTTATTTTATATTGTTACGGAATATTAAAAATATATTTATGATTTCTTTTATGAGTTTTATAAAACTGTTAAAATTATTATTTTAATTTATAAATCTGTAGTATTATAATAACTAATAAACTTAAAAAAATTAGGTGATTAAATATTTAAATGATTGCTTCGGTAATTAATAAAAGTATTTCTCAAGTGCTATTAAAGTTTAAAAAAATGATTATTTACAACAGGAAGGATATGTTTCAGGAAAATGGATTTATTTTATGCGCAAATAGAATAATTGGAATTCGCTTGCGGCAGTCGTACATTAGTATTAAAATTAATGCTCAAAGCTATCCTAATTTTTATTATTAATTAGTATTAGTACTAAGACGTCTTTTAAAAATTAAAATAATAAATAATTATTCATGAAATTGTGCATTTTTGAGTTAAATAAAATGAAGTTGAAATTTAATAGAATTTTATAAATATGATATAAGCACAAGTTTCGATATTAAAATATTCTAAATAATTATAAAATATTGGTACTGACTAAATATATCCGATATTGATTTTGTAACATGTAAATTTATATTTTATACGTTGTGCTTTAAAATCCGCGAATTAAATATTTCTAATGTACATATGTATTCCACAATACCACACCTCAATTTACTTAAATTTTCTTCTAATTGTAACTTTAAAGTTTATTTTTTAGAGCATATATATTATAGTAATTTTTAATTGATTTATTTATTATTCTATCGCGTGTTTTCAAATATATACATTTTTATTTAAAAAACCAACAACAACAAATAAAGAAGAAAAAACATGAATTATTTGAATACTAAATAACACAACAAAAAATGAGTACTTAGCACGATGTCGTTTGAGAAACAGTGCATCGAATGCTGTATCTGCTTTGCTTATCTATTGAAAAAATGCCATCGAGGCAAAGGAAATGATTTGTTCGGCCTCGGGTGAACAGAATGTATCATATAGTACACACGAGAAGTAGTTTCAGTGATATCGGGATGGAAATTTCAATCTGAAAGATGAAAAGCGTTGAGGATAAACAAAAAGTTAAAGATGAGAACTGGAGTAACTGTGGAACGAAAAATCACATCAAATACAATCTGAACTTGCTACGGTATGAGTAGCAACTTAACGAACTATTTTTAGTCGTCTGCAGACTCCCTTTATCTTCCTTCTACTGACAACAAGGAATAACATTAGAGCGAAGTTGTTTAGAGTTAAAGGAGTTTCGAACTATAAGATCCTTCAACCAATTGAAACTGTCAATGTTAAGCATTATCATCCTTAATTAAAATGTCTGAGTGATGAAACTGAAAAATAAAGACCGTTGTGATAAGTGGCCTGATAATGACCTGAGATAAGTGATATTATTGTTTATTACTGTTAAACAAAACTAACTAAAGAAGTACTTTATTTATTGAATTGAAAGGTTTCATTTCACGTTCATTTCACAAAAAAAGGTTTCTTTTGATCTGACTTGCGATAACTAGCTGTTTCAGTTTCTACAAAACCACCTGTAGTACGACAAAAAAGATCATATTTTAAAATGGATTTCACATTTCAGAGACGCAAAGTTGCACTTTGAAATTGATTGATTTTACAGTATTGTTGCTTTATTTAGAATAATCAAAGTATATAGTTATTTTTCATAAATGAACATTTTATTTATTAAGTTAATTGTGTTACAATTATACAAGTTCTACTCAGTTTTGGAAATAAAACCAATATGAAACATCAAAATGCATAAAACATACATTTTTGTATTTTACCTTTATAACATATAAATAACAATTATCAAATGCTTATTCGATAACACTAAATCAGTCCGCAATCGAGCGTTCATTTATGCATATCGAACGTTCAGGAAATGAACGGCAAAATGCATTAAATATATATAAGAATGAACAGTTACAATATCAATATTATTATTAGTGGAAGCTAATGGTATTTCAATTACACGACACCTATGCTAATTTCTTTTGATGTTTCAACTTTCTCGGATTTTATCAGTTTAACGAAAAGTCAAATTGAGTTCAGAGTAATTGTGTTCTTGCATAGATAATCAGTACGCCGTACATATGATTTACAGTATATCTCATAAATCTTGAAGCGGACGTGTTGCGTATACATACACTGTATTTGCACATATTTTAAACGCACAATGCAACTCTGCACACAGCCGTTGCCTATACCACAAAACCGCAGATACGTCAAGCCACGTGCTTGTCTATGCTCCCTCATTCCCGCGAATGTTCCCCGCAGAAGGTGCGAAATTCATACTCTTTCAACTGACTAAAAGTTTAAAATACCATGGCTATAGACATATTAAGCGTCGCGTGCACATTCAACGAATTCCTTTTGCAACAAGAGAGGAATTTTCCTCATCATTTTATTACAGCAGTAAAAGTTTTATTATTAAATACCGTAATATAAAGAATTTGTAATACGTTGCATGATTTCATTTCATATATTTTTTATCTGTGCATTTAATTTTAAAGAAATTATTACTAATAACAGTACAATGAGAAAAAATTAAAACTACTAATTATAATTTAAGGTACACAATTTCACGATGAAAAATGTACAAACTCAAATTATAGAATTCGATGTATAAAGTTTGAGAATTTTAAGCGACACTTGAATTATTGTTTACATTACAACAAAATGTTCTTAATTACATTATAAATATGTGGATCATAAATAACTGTTTGTAATTTTAAGGAATACATTTATCATCGCACATCACCTAACACGCATACGATCTATAAACCATAACATGACAGCTAATAGCGATATTAAAATCATCGCATTTATATGCATATCTCACGCATAACAATTTACATCTGACGTTAATTCCTCAACCATATTTAATTTTTATGCTGCGTTAATTTTTCATTAAAATGTCTTTTAAAATTTTTGTCGTCGTCATTATCATCTAGTGTTGTAAAACATTTTTTATAATTTAATTATTTCGACTGTAAATAAAAGATGATTTTCCCATTTGTTTATTTATTTATTACTTTTTATACAAATTGTACTGTGTCTATGCTAAACTTCTCGTCGTTAAATTACTTTAACATAAATATGTAAGTTATGTGATGAAGGATGCACGTATCGCTGTATATGTATAGTAGCCACATAACTTTAGTTTAATTCGCTAATGTAATTTTCACTATAATTATATCAACTTTTCAATATTTTTGTTTGTTTTAATATCATACAATTACTTTAAATAACAAAAAGTGAACTGAGTAATTTTTTTTAAAATTACTTAATGTTCAGTTTTCAATTCATAGAAGAAAATTTGTCCATATGAAATGAGATGCTTAAAAAAAACGTAAATTATATGTTTCCCTTCCCCGTTGATTCGTTCTAGACAAACATGTACTTTTATGTAAAATATAGAAATAACTCTCTTCATACTTTCAGTTTTACGAGACAACTTACTCAAATAATATTCTCTGTAAATAAATTATTATACTTTTCAAAAACAATAAAATGTTCAAATCGCTTTGACTTATATTTAAATATAACATTTATAGGTATTTGATGACTTCATGCTTTATTTCACGGTAAAATTATATCTGCAAAAATAATTTTTTTCTTCGTTCTTTTTCAAATTATTAATTTAATTTAATTATAGTTTATGTTATTTTATTCAAGTAGAATATAATAATTAAATAAAAAAGCATAAGAAAATACTACTGAAAATGAAAATATAAAGTAGAATTATCAAATAAATTGTACGTTTTTACACTTACTACGATTAAAAGAAACATTCATAAATCAAATAAATGAATTTCATACGGTATTTCAATCAGATTTATTCACGCCTACTTACTAATGTTACTATTTTTTATACACCTCACTATAAACTCGTTAGAAAAAGTGTAAAAACTAGTGAAAGTGTTCTACACATTATAAAAATTAAAAGAAAAATCAAACCTTAAACTCTTTATAATTTCGAGCCATAGAAAATTTAATTATTTCGCCGTTAGCTTTTTCCACGCGCTGACGGTAATGAACAATTACCGGTCTGTTTTTCTTTAATGAAGATTTATGAATATAAAGGAAGGAAAGAAAGATGAAAACACAGTAAAACAAGATTATGACTGTATAAATACGAGGACAGGTTTTGGCATAAGATTTTTGAACGTTTTGGGTTGTAATTTTGAAGGCATAACGGTGGCAATTACGTATCTTTATAGCTGAAGGAATGGCGAAGAAGCGACAAGCGAATGAAACGGCGCCCTTGCAGGTAAAACAAAAACTCATCGAGCTGTAATTTGAAGAAAAGTATTCCGTGATTCCCCGTAGGGCCCTGTTCTCCTCTCTCTGGCTACGTTGTCAGCTTCCAATTGGCGCTCCGCTTCATCCTCCCGTTGCATACCAGTTGAGGATCGGACACTGATCTCTGTTATCTTACTCCGATTACCTTCGATTTTGCGTTTATCTTATTTCCGTTCCTGGCATAATTATTCGTCATAAGTATGATTTCTGTCTTAGTATGTATTTTTTAATTAAAATAAAAGCAATTTCCCCATTAAAAAACACCAAGCAAATAGATAACTTGTGCGGTACAAGCACAAACTAATGTCAGAGTTGCGTCGAAATGACTAGACAACTTTGTTGATTAACACCCTTCGTAGGTTTACTGAACTTTGATGAATATTATCATGCTGCGTCAAATGCTCATAAACTTTGTTCCTGAGTTAACACGAATGATTATTTGTAGGTGTAATAAACATTCGGTATAAACAAACGATATACTTTTTAATAACGAGAAAAACTGTGCATGAAAATTAACTATGTTTCGCAGAATTAAGTAACTACGAATACAAATAACAGCTACATGATTTATGTAGAATGCAATAATTTTCATTGAATTTACTTTAACAAACTTTAACATTTTAATCGTAAATTATCGCGTAATTTTTTTCTTCACGCTTCACGAAAATTATTGACGATTGTTTGAAAAAGTGCAGTCTGTTTTATATCCATTACATCTCGTCGTTTATCTTTATTTCGAGGCAAATTTTGCTTGATACAATCATGGTTTCCCTAAGTACCATTGAATACCCGAAAGGAAGTATGATACTTCCAGAACATTAACCCGCGTATAAAATTTATCATACAATTAGAGTGAGAATCCAAATAGGCGATAAATACAATTGCAAGTATCATTTTGAGCCGGTTTCTGCAAATTACGCTCATACGCGGTACAATAACTGAACTTTACCATAAGGTTATTGATTATGTAAATCCGTTTTACTGCTTTCCAATACGCAACTGACCATAACTCAGATATTGTTGGTATTTACACTCATTAGACGAAGCTCTTATCGATAAAAAAAGTAAAAGTCAGAATCGAGGTTGAAAATAGTTAAGTTCTATCGAATACTGTGACGATTTTTCGCGAGACCAGTTTCTTGTACTCGCTGAACGTATCGTAACATTCTATTGCGAGTATTAAAGCGCTGCGTATAATATTTATCTCCTTCGGTGCAAGGCCAATTACTTCTTAGCTCCTAGCCGCCCAAGTTAAGCTGAGAATGACTTTACTGCAGTTGGTCCTCATTACGAATTCTAATGTCCTCAAATCCCCAGTGGTCACGGTAGTTCTATGCAGTTACGAAACCTTTTAATTAATAATTATGCGTCTGCTGCATTTTATCACTTTCGAGCTATCTTTCATTTAATTACTCGAACTTTTTATATTTCAAGAATGCGAAATTTCAGGTGGTTGCCGGCTTCGTTGCTAATTTTGTGTAATCGAATTATTTTAAAATTTCTCGAACGAATACTCGAAACTGATTTGCTTTAATTAAATGATTGCAAACGCGTATGAGGTGTTTGTTGATTTTTGTAGATCGCATAAATGTAAACGCATTTTGCAAAGAAATAGTAGCATTGCATGCGATTGGTTACAGTGCCGCGATACATTGCTATTGCTGCAACTTGCACGCACATCGTCCATCCGGGACCATAATTCACGTGGGTAGCTTGCACGTGTGGGTGCTTGCATGAGTTTCTCCCCTCTGAATTCGTATGAAAGCGCTTTCCGAAAGCCAAAGCTTTTAAACTCTCGCATGATATTTATGCGAAATGTTTGCTATCGTCCGATAAATGTTTAGCCTTGTATTTACATATTTTTTTGCGTCGGAAGTTATTATTTCAGATAAGAGGATAGCCCTTTTGTAACTCCGAAACGTTATCAGAAAATGCTCCCAGCATTTCAATGATGCAATAAAACATTTTAACGATACGTGATTCGATGAAATTATTTATTGCAGAAATATCCCTATAGAAAATTACTCGGGTTGTTTCCTATCAACACGATGATAATTACTGAGTTAGAGAATATGAAGTGATAAGAAACAGTTATAATGGGTATTTTCGGATAAGCGTTAAAAATACTGTTACAAATTACGTGCTAAAAATCAAGATGATAAATTTATTTAATTTAACGATTCATCCAGTTTATTACTGTGGTATAAAAACGTCTAATAAAATATTCTTCTTAATTTAATTTTAAATCATCAAATTAATCAAAAATCAGATCGATTTATTGGGTCTTGTTCTGCTGTTTTTATTGTTACTTTGTGTATGATATTAATATACGTAAATATATAAATAAAAGCATTTTCGGATTTAGCATTTTTTTTTTTTTTTTTTTTAACGCAAACATAATTTATAGACAATTTTGTCTGTCTTGTTGTAATCGTGCGTGTTTGGTGCATTTTTTGAAAAAGTAAAATCGTATTGTATATAAACTCGTTGCTTTTATTGTTTAGTAAAGTTTCCCTGTTTAATTTGCAATAAATTATTTTTCATTATATG
>JABFOX010001944.1:0-12094 GCA_022817665.1 Axea sp. ZL-2020
TGGCAACAAATTATAGAACAAAATGGTGCATATTTGACCTAAATCGGACAATGCAAAACATGTTAAATAAAGTCTTGAAGTTCACGTAAAAATAATGGATTTCTTTTTCCCCAACCTAATATTAATTTCTTTATGTTTACTTGATATTATTTCAATTAAATATGCAGTTTTTCCTACCGCGCATGTGTTCTTCGTCTGGATAGAATTTCATTTCGAAGGTAATCAATTATTTCGGAGCTCGTTATTTATTAAAAATAATAAACGTACGGATCTCGGTATGAACGGGTTATATTTTATGCACCGCCACAGGAATTGTTTTAATAAATCGAATAATGCACTTTTTTATAAGCGTCCATCATTGCGTACAAGTAGACACAAGTTATTGGTAATGTTGAATCGGTTCAATATTTAATTAGATTGAAAATCGACGCGTATGATAAACAGATTAAAAATGCTGAAAAACACACGCGCTGATTGTTTCGAAAACCGTGCTCTTTTCTGCACGATATTAATTAAAAGTACGTAGCTGGAAAATGATTTTTCCAGTCAAACGAGCCGCCGTTTCGTTCTTTATTAGCGCTGATTACATTTACTATTTTTGCATGTAATTAAACCTGCCGAATAATTTATTTACGGCGCTCGTTTTGTTTGCGAGGATGACTGTTTATGGTGCGTAACTTCGATCCATTGTCCCGAGCAAAAATCGCTGTCTTTCAATCAAGAAGCAATTAATACGGAATAAGAATCATTGTGAAATAATGAGCCCTTAAGTAAATGAAGTGCCCGTGCTTTGACTAAAAATAATAAGTTTGACAAAGCGCGAAGACAATGCGCTTGCAATTGCACTCGATTCCGCTACTCCTTTGGCAATTTCAACGGACGTGAAAATAAGAAAATAAATAACAAAGAAAAGAAACACGGGCTGCGACTTCTTTGAATGGTGACCTCTGCGAGAAGGTCACGGATGATGAAACGAAAATGATAAAATGAGTTTAGATAAGTAGTGAGTAATGGGTGATCCTGCATTTCAGATGAAATAATCTGAAGATGAATTGAACGGGGTAAAATGAAGGTAGTGCGATAAAGATAATGGTACGAATACGACGAATTAAATGTTTTCAAGTGAAATGAAAAAGTAGGGTTGGTCTATCTTTTGATAAGGACTTCTTAGTGGAAGAATTTACAAATGAAGTATTTGTAGATAACAACGACGAAGTTTTGTGGAAAAAAAAGTGACAATCGTTACCTTCGTCAAACAATTGGTCTTGGTAGTGATGTTGTAAGGTGACGATAATTGTCAACGGTCATTTGTGCCAGGCTGCCACATGGTTGAAAACCAGTCGTTGTCAAGCAATCATTGTTCAACGGTAAAACAATAACTGTGCTGACCTTGGATCGATGTATAGTTTTATATTAACTAATGTTGAGGCGATTTTGGGAACCGGTGTTGATACGAGTTTTTCAACGGGGGTTGATACAATTTTTGAAACAGTGTCCAGGCAATTTTGCTACCAGCATTGAAGCGACTTTAGGATTAGCGTTGAAGCTATTTTTGAATCAAATTTCAGGTGATTTTTGAACCAGTTTTGAACCAATGTTGACAAACTTTTGAATGAGTATTGAGGCGGCTTTCTTACTTACGTTGAGACGACTTTGGAATTTTTGAACCAATACTGATACTAACATTGGATCAACAAATGTTATTTTATTGATTCAACTTTAGAGTGGAATTTGAATAAGTTTAAGCATCACATTGAAGACTCACGAATGGAAAAGTTAGTTCAAAATCAAATTGATTATTATACCGTGCTCAGATTAACGTAAATGTTATATATAATACAACGTCAAACTAACTTTTATATTAATGGTGATCTTAGATTGATGCGTGTGTAAATTGCTAATTGAGTCATTTTTATGAATGCAATAACGTTATAAGAAGCATTTCTATTTTGAAATATTCACGATAACTGATCATCTTCGACAGGTGGCGCAGTCAAGGTTTATCACAAAAATTGTAGTCGTTCTTGCTACAGAGCAGGAGGTTGCTAGTCGTTTTAAATAAATACTAACCCAATGTTTTATATTTAATGCTTTTAATGGTAAATTTGTCAGTTGTTTAAGATTTTACTGAATCCATCGAATATTATCAAATTACATCTGATAAGATAATAAGTATCATTTGTATTTAACATGATGTTATCTTTCTGATTGCAAGAACAATATTTCACTTTAAAGCATCGAAAATAACGCGTTTTAAAAGATTCATCTTAAAACATTGTATTGGTAACATTAAATTTTTCCATACCAGTTTTTCGTACATGGGAGAATTTTGTCCGCTTTAAAACTGTTTCGCGTTTCGTTTAAATTTCAAAAGTCTATAAAAAAATTTCTAACCGTTTGTTCTTTAATTTGAAATTTATACTAAATTATACCAAACTTGTAACTAAAACTTATACCAAACTTTTAACCAAAAATTATACCAAGTTATCATTTATACCAAAAATTATACCGCCTAATTTAATAAAAATCTCTTACATTAATTCAAAATGTGTGAACTGCAATAAGAAACGGCTGGAGTTCTAATTTCTTCCAAAGTAATAAATAAACGAAATCAAAGGGGACGCAAAGGTAACTTTTGCAAGGTTGGTAAAATGTAGATTACAATAAATATGAAAATTTTGTGGCGATGACCGAAGTATGCGAGATTAAGAAACAGACATGAAGAGGATATGATATCAGAGCAGAATTAATGTAAGATAATAAATTGAAAGCAGTGCAATGAATAGAAAAATTCATGAATCAACGAAGGCTAATAAAACCATACACAAATAAATCAAACGGATAATTTTTCCCGCGGAAAATTATATAGCATTCGAACAAAACGTTGAGCAGGGGTGATAAAAAGGACAAATCTGCAGGAATGCGATGAATATTAAACCGAGCTTAGATAATTAACGAGGTGAACAATTCGTGTACCGAACAAAGACACGGATACAAGAACGTCGGTGCAAGCGTGACAAGTGAAATATGTTAAATTCCAATGAAAAGGACAAAGTTCATAAATGATGAGCCCAAAGACAACCAAGTAGGCTGTGGAATTTAAAGGAAGAAAATGAAAGGAGCAATTTTTTGTAACGAAACGATACGTTTAGAGATAGTGTGGATAAATGAAAAAAAAAGGGGGGGGAGACAAGTCGAAAGGATTGATGGAAAGATGATTCGTAATGGGATAAAAAGCAGGATTAATAATTAGAAATGGTAAAAATGTAAGGACGAGCGGAATTATCGACGTAAACACGAAGTTGAACATTTTCGTTTGACCAAGTTGATTCGTCGCGAGGAAACTTCGCCGGAGTAAATCCTCGTCTTTTTATTCAACGTCACTTGTTTGAAGGAATATTCCCTTTGGTTAATGTCTTTTCTTACGACAGCAGGAACGCTCGCGCACCGTTTGTCTCTCCGGAATCATCTAATTTGCCTGGATTATTGCTTTTGCGAATAACTAAAGAAATACTCGAGAGCGCGTGAGTGTAACGAGCGCCCTCTCTCAGCCTCTGAAAAGTACGTCTCCGTTTGCCTGGGAGATTCATTAAAAGGTTTTTATCCACCACAATAGTGACTTCCCTTGTTTTGACAATTATCCCGAGGAGCATTATCATTTCTCGGCCAATTTAACCGAGTTTCGAAACCGGCATGCAAACAATTCATTACTACAATTATACCAATCGCGACTTACTTCAGCGTTGCTTTCGGGTGAACTACCGACCGGGAGCAGGTCGTTTTCGGGTGCCTTTTGACCGACGTTGATGGCTTTTTGATGTCGAATTGAATTTTAAAGCGTTTCCGAGAATCTTTTCGATCAGCATTCAAGGGGTAATATTCGCGGTGGTGTTTATTGTTTTATTTTACAGAGTTAAGTGACTTTTGCAAAGACTGATTATTTCGCTTAGCCGTAAAATTATGAGAGGGATTAGTTTGGGGGCAAACAAGAGAATCGAATTTATGAAATGGGAGTGGAGTTTGTGAAAACGGTGGAACTTGGGAAATAACATTTGTGGAATGAGAAAGAATTTTGTGAAGAAAAATAACGCATTCAAATGAAATATGAAACGAAAATGAACTTTGTGAAGTAAAACCGATGTTTATGAATAAAGAGAAATGTGTGGAATGAAAAGGAATTTGTGATAGTGAAACAAAGTGCGGAATGAAAGTGAGAATGATGAATCGGAATCAATGGATGATCAAATAACGATTCAAATGGTTAATTGGCTTTCAAAAAAACGTCTCAGCGTTTTTATTTTTAACAACAAATTCCAGTTGACTTTTATTCTAAACTTATGGAATATAAAAAGCGGGGAAAATGGACTGGTGCTTGTACGCAATATTGCTTATAATTTTGTTAAGTTATGACAGTACCGTCGAAACGTTTTATTTGAAGAATAATTTCATCACGAAGTAATGAAGGAATGTTTATTCGATTAATAGACTCGCGTGGATGTTTGAATCTTTGAACCGATTCTGTGTTATACAATTCTGACGTCATATTTTTACAAACCATACCGATCTTAAATTACGAGTGTATACAAATCTGCGAGACGATTGCTTGAATCATGATTTATGAATGATAAGTTAATGGTGATAGCTTAATGTAAGTAATTGAAGATAATACTTTATATTTTGTATGCGTTTCTTTCGGAAACAACAATATTGCTGCAAAGCGTTACTGGGACGTTATAATGAAATGAGGTTAATCGTAATTCGTGGCGGGGAAGAAAAATCAAATTCCGCCATTTTCTCTGTACTGAAAACTATGACTTGTTAATATATTGACAATTTGTATAAGATGTACAATGATGAAACAATAGACGTTTTACGGTGCAATTAAAAGGGCCATTAACGTGGTGCAATAAAGCACCAAAATATCACGTTAGCGATCGATGTTCAAATCCTCATAATAGTTTATATTTGCACTTTATTATAGTACACATATTGCATATTAATTAATAATAAATAAAATTATAACGCTCTCAGGCAGATACGCTGCAGCAAGATGAAATAAACTTTTTGAATTAAATATGAAACTTTGATTTGTCAACGATGGTTTATCAATATTAATATTAATTTGAAAACCCTGGCTCATCAACACCGATTCTTCAACATTCTTTAATCAATTCTCATTTATCAACATTCGTTCATCAAATCCTATTTGTCAACATTGGTTCATCAATTCAAAATTGACGAATTCGTCAGTGTTAATTCACAACGCTGATTTGCCAACGTTGAACCATTATTGTAGTATAATATTCTGGTGTTCCGTTTTTGCAAATCAAATTAATCTTAAAATACTAGTGTATAAAAACCTGTGAAATGACTGAGCTTAAATTATGGTGTATAAATGATAAATCAATGATAGTAGATTCTTGTAAGAAACTAAATGTAATGCTGTATATTTTATATGCATTTTAATAGTATAATGCATTTCGTTTGAAAAATTAAATTACAATATTGTTGTAAAGAGATTGGAAGGATATACCGAAACGGGGTATTTACTCACAATTTGTGGCTGTGATGAGAAGTCAAATTCCTTCATTTTCGGAGAAAAATGTAATTTTGTACACCGCGAAGATCTGTGAAATATATCGTTGGCAAGTTGTAAAAATATCTGCAACCTGCATTATTTCACAACGCGCAATCGTGTAGAAAGTGATGCTTTTTACACTGAAATGGAACAGTTTCATGTTTAAAAACGCGTTTGAGAAGTATTGCTTGGAACTTACTAAATTTTACTATTCTTTGAAAAAACTTATTATGACGTAAATTCGTGATTTTTATTTATTGATCTGAAAAGTTTGCACACACTTGAAACAAAATCCCCTCAAAACTGACACAAAACCATTACACCTGAAATATACTCGTTTTTTTGAACAAGTACACGTAAATAATAATAATTCCACGTAAAATAATTGCGGAATTGTACGTCGTGATCCAAAAACACATTTACAGTGTAACAATACAGTCGGAGTATATTAATACAATATACGCAATGTAATGTCGCACACCACACATAAGATTCCTTTCACTTTTGTAAAACCAATGTGTTTTTTTTTCCACTGCTGTATTTTTACACTTCAAAGTGTATTTCAGCATTTTTTTTCTTTTCGCATCGCCACCGTCTGCTCCTCACTAATGAAAAATAAGCAAATATAGGAGGTATAAAAAATAAATATATAAAAATAAACATGCAGGTACTTAGCATAATACATCGATTAGTCCAACACCGTTGGCAATCCGTTCAAATTATTCACTCAAAAAACACCCGTTAAATTCTTATTTCGCATAACTTACTTCTCTTATCAAACACAAATTGTCGTTGTTACCGAGTGCAAAATTAAAATGCCTTTTTAAAATATGACGAGATTTTATCAACTGTAGTAGAATTTTACCTTTCCTCTTTCCAGTGTGCAGTGAAAAAGGAAAACAACAAATCTCTGTTCGGTATTCTTTCGTTCAATCGTTCGACTCATCATTTTTGAAACGCGAAAAGAATCGCTTAACAATTACCCAAACTAAAATCCGACGTGTAATACGTGTATTGATAATGGAAATTATATTGCATGTTTTAATCACGACAATTCCATCCACCGCGGGGCCGCAAAAAATTGCACAACGTCTGGAATTTTTCGTGTGAAACGTTACTTTGGCACTAATTATTAACAATTTCCGGTCAATACCAGCGCTGTAGGAAGTGCTTCATTATTAGCGAGAAAACCTCTTTTATATTCAGTTCGGTAAAACTTTAATTGAATGTTCGATTAGCACGAGCGGTTGTCAATAATGTTTACAGCGGTGGAGCATAAAACCAGTTTGATGTAACACCGGAGTTCCGCGAAATACATAAAACTGTGCTCTTAAACTAAAACATATTTATAACCGGTCCAAAATCAAGATTATCAGCTCATTAATTAAATACAACCAGTGGACTCAATTTTAATGAAGCAAAATGGAAAAGAGCGAAAGACAGCGAGAGAGAGAGAGAGATGAGTAAAAATTAATTAAGCGAAATTAATCAAAATTAAGTCAATTTTTAGTTTCCGATCGAACAAATAGATCGCCGGACTTTGGGAGGGTGAGGGAGGTGGATCAAAACGAATGGCAACATTTCTCCGCTCATCATCGAACGATACAATTAATTTAATCGAGAAGTCTTTTCGCGCGCCGAAACAATTCGCCTCGCGAGCGTTTCGCTCATTGTCGTAAGCCGTGAAAAGTCGGTCTTTCACACGCGAAATTCGCGAGAACGCGAGGTATCGAGTATCGAAATAATCAGCGTCCATAATCCCCCGACAAAAATCGCAGCTAGACGCAATTGTGTCGAGCGACTCATTACCTTAAAACGCTCCGCGACATACATTGTTTCGTCGGCGGCGATTGGTCGGCGCGACTCATTTGTTTCGCAACGCTTGCTATCGCGAAACTTGTTCAAACTGTCTGCAAGCAATAATCCATAGTCTCAATCCGCGACAAAATTATGCCATTTGTGCGACGACGAGACGGGACGGGACGTCGCGGTGGAAAGTCGAGGCAAATGAAACGGTGGAAAAAGTCGCGGGGGAAAATTGAGTCCATTCAAAAGTGGAAATATATTTAGTTGATCCTTCGCGTGGAAATTTATTCCTGGTATGTTGAAGCGTTGTATTGCACGAGTTGTTTATAAATACTTCAAGTGGAATATCGTTATCGTTATCGGATTATCTTTAAACGAGTGTTCTTAATTCGTCAAGTTAAAATCGTTTCTGCTTTAACTAAGGATTCGTATGCAGTTTGCAGAGACTTCGTGGTTTGCGCATCTAAATGTAAGCCACTTCTGGACTGGAGATAAAACGTGTGTAAAGCAGGCACAAAATTCTGTTTGAAATGAATACGTGTTGATTGCTGTAAAGGACTAAGGGTTTTGAAGAAAAGGTTAACGCGTATTATCGAATAGTCAAGATTTCGCGTGTTTTCTATCATTTACCCTTTGATGCAGAACATCTAAAATCTAGGGCTATCTATCTGATAGGGCACATCTGACTTGACTATCTTTGAACCTTGTTCAGCATCTGTTATCTATTACGTAAAGTGTAACATCTGTTATCTGAAACGCATCACGTGCCATCTAATCCATTATCATAAAATAATGTGTTATCTGATATGCCCTAATGTTTGATCTGTTATCAGATGGAAGTGAAAAATGGGAATTGATGCGTCTTTTGATATGAGGTTATATACAGAATTATGTATTAATTCGAAGTCATAGGTTTGTTGTTACATTTTGCAAGTTGTAATACAATATTGTGCAAAATATAGTTATATGGGTATCTAATACAAATGTATTCCACGAATAAAATATAATATATAGGTATAATATACCTATTAATTGGTCATATATTATGTTATTTACAACTATATTCTATCGAATTATACCGTGTATAGTAGTATTTATCACTTTTGTTTATCTATAATTCATCATTTGTCTATTGATTATTATGTGCGTAATCTATGTTTTATGCAATCTGTATCAACCAGAACTATCCATCATCGGTCATTCACCATTTATCGCCTAACATTCACGCTTCACCGCTCATTATTCATCCTTCATCACTCATCATACATCAAGCACCGTCCCCTGTCCATCACGGATCATCTGTCCTTTATCACCTGTCATCCATTAACTACCATTCTATCCATTACCCATCATCCACCCTCCACAATCCACCCTCACTATCCATCCTCCATTATCGACCTTCCATCACCCATCACCCACCATCCAATATCCAACCTCCACCATCCACTCTCCGGTCTCCATCCTCAACCATCCACCCCCCATCCTCACCTATCCATCCTTCATTATCCACCTTTCAACATCCATCACCCACTCTCCACCTTCCACCAACCATCATCTATTACCCACTATCCACCCTTCATCAGCTATCACTCATTATACACAGCCCACCTTTCAACGGTATCTTTCATAACCTAATTTTTCATCCATTATCCATATTTATCACGTATCATTCACCGTCCTCTATTCATTAGCAATCATGCATTCTTCATCAGTCACAATCCTTCCTTCAACACCTATTGTGCATCGTCTACCATCCACCACCCATCACCCGTTATATCCGTCCATCATCATCTATCATTCATCATCCACCACCCAACATCTACCACCTATCATCCACCATCCGCCGTCTATCATCCGTCCACCTTCTATCATTCATGATCATCTAACCTTATTAACTATCGTATACTAACATTTGTCATTCAAGAGTTATAGTTGTAACATATATTTTATATTTATAATAATTACTTTACATCCATAAACTCCAAAATATTTATCACCCAACAATCTTATGATATGTATAACCCAAAAACTTATGATTTACGATATATCAACCATCATTTCCCTTTTGTTTATCATTCAGCATTATTTACTATTGGATATTAATTATTCCCCATCTGTTATCTATTATGCTTAATCTACCATTTATAATTTACAATCCCTCATCTCTCGGTATATCTAACACAAATTGGAAACTGACTAATTTCATCTATATTTATCTTAATATGACGATATATAAATCTACTTAAACGTTGAATAAAGCTTTGTTTGACATTTATTAGTGCATGAATACCACTCCTCATCTTTCTTTAATACACATTCACGAATGTAAATTTCTATAGAAAATATATGTGTCTTTATGTACTTTGTGAATTAAATAAATTATACACATATTGTATTTACCAGCCGACTTACATCAATTATTTGTATATTGGACCCTCTGTCATAGTTCATTCGCCACAAACCACGTACATTTATCTTTTTACACGTTTAATCATTAAATCTATTCAGAAGCTGAGTTTAACTTAAAATTAAAGCGGCCTTTCGACTTAATTTCATTCTAAATTTATCATCGAAATGTGGTACACTGACAGTTCCGCGAAGCGCATTTCGAAATCCCTACTCCATTACGTCGTTTTACGTGTATCATCGCGCAAAACAGACGAAACTTATTTACTTCAATTTGCTAAATAATGGAGTCCGTATGGCTAAACAGTGGTGCGACGCGAAAAAGTGAAATTTAGCGTGGCAGATTGTAGGGTCGAAAATAGTGTACACTTTGCGATTGTGTAATGGGTTAGAACGACTTGGCCCATTGAATTTTCCACGCCGGAGTAGCGAACTTTGAAAACCCTATTATCTATTCTGAATGAATGGAGCAGCGACCTCGTTGCTGTTGATCGAATACCCCTTCCCCCGTTCCTGTGGATTCCCCTTGTTTCTGCCCTGCAACAACTTTTTTCCCTACCAACCTTATGCGTAAATAAATTTCGTTTTACATGCTTAAATTGATTCTCTTAAATCCCCCTACTTTTGTGCAAGAAAAGACACCGGGTTAAGTTATAACGGATTTTGATAGATTCGGATATAATGTCGAAATTGTGGAAGGCTCGCTTGCTGTGATTTTCGAGAAATTCCCCCCTACGATTTGCAACGGCATTTGTAGGAACCTGGAAGAAAGGCCGTTTTTAAATGACCCTTGCAAACGGAAGCGTTAAGTCTATTATTTGACAACGATCAAATTAATATGCAAATTTAAATCAGTCGGACTCATCGAAAATTCTAACATTCAACAGTTGAATTCAATTAGCTCATTCGACTTGTGCCATTTAATGACCGTTTTCCTTATTCCACAATTGTTCCCATCAATATCAAGTCTTTCGGCAGATAAAAAACAACGAATAACATTTCATTTCGTTTCGCCGTTCTTCTCTCTTTTGTCCCCGACACACACGCGGAACACCCACACACCGCGCAGTTCCGTTGCTTTTTTACCATTTTTTTTCATTAAACATGTCGACATTTTTTTTCAAGTTATATTTACTCGGCGGAAAATTTTCAACCTCTCGAAATATGTATTTATTCTCCGCTACAGCGGTGAAGATTAATTAAACGAGTATCATCGATCGACAAAATAAACAACATGACGTAATAAAATAGCTGATACTATTTCCGAGGTAGAGCGCGGAATATTTTCGAAAAATTCCGTCGAAGGGCGGCGACTTGGCGAAAATTTCGTTATTCGGATTAACCGTCATAATGCGCGATTCATAGAAAAATGAATTCGGAGCGGAAGGAAAACGATCAGAATCGAAGTAAAAAGCGAGGAATCCAACGGTCAAATAATTATGCCTCCCCGAAAGTATTTCCGGCCATGAGAATTCCGAGAATCGCTCATTTTTCTCCACCCTTTTTTCGTATTCCGTCTCGTTTCTGTTGCAAGACATTCGAAAATGGAATTTAAATATTTAATAGAACGCGATCCTAAAACGTTGTGAAATGTTGGCGATGAGCAAACCGCTGAAAACAAACAATACTTGTACTGACGATGATACACTGATTGTTTTAGGGGGAAGAGCGGCGTACGTTTCATCAACTTTGGGTTAAATATTAGTCGCGTCAGACATTTCTTGTTAGGCAAACCATTTCGGTACGAGAGAATCTTTTTTTTCTCTTCTCACTCTCTCTCTCTCTCTCTATGTCATTTGCTTTTCGTCGGGCACAGATAATTTTTTTATAAACCGCGGTTACCAATGAGGACATTTAAATGTTTTAATTTCCCTCTTAATCATTCATAATGGCTTTAACCGGTAAAAAAATTAATTATGTTGATTCGCTGGATGAGAAAAAAAAAAGAACTGAGTTCAAGTTTTCATTTCGTTTTAGCTGTTCTTGAAATGAAAATGATTTTAATGAACGATTGAACAGTCCAGATGGTGTTGTTTGGTGACATTTGGTGATGTCAGTGTTACCAATGTCAACCTCCAAATCGGTCTTTTCAAATAATCGGTTTCCTTCAATAACCCGTTTCACTTGTTTCATTTGAGATAGCAGTTTTTGCACATTTTTGTTTGAGTTGAACAATTTAAAAACAATTGAGTGAAAATGATATATAAAACAAACACACGAAACTTATTTTAGGAATAAAGTAAAGGCACACACTTGGCGCTAAAAAAAAACTGAGCCAACATGGGTACGTCAACAATTTTTTGG
>JABFOX010001945.1:0-12094 GCA_022817665.1 Axea sp. ZL-2020
ATTATTGCTGTTGATTAATTTTAAAATACAATTTAATTTAAATATAATTATTAACAGCTTCAAAAAACTCATTGTCAGTAAAATTTGAACTCGGATCTATTAGTGAATTCTATATTAGCTTGTTCTCTAAACAACTTTTTAACACATTCGTATCAGATTATTTTGCCTAAAACTTTCATATGAGTTAATATATATCTGAAAATTTATTAAGAAATCGCTCACGTGTCACAAAACCAAAATTCTCGTTTCCCTCTGCGAATACGTTAACACGGTAACTGCCGCATTAATAAAACTAAAACACAAGCTATTTTTGGCCCGAATATCTAAACAATATAGTTGAAAAAAAAATAGACTGAAATAAAGACAGAAATGAAACGAATAGGTTTCCGAGTAATTTGAAACTGGACATAACGGCAGAATCTCGGTTTACACATGCAGATATATTAAAACAATACGACAATACAAAGCATGACCTTGTTCAGTTCCGAAATGAAACAAAAACTTTCTTTCATACTACGTTTAATGTTTTTCTTTTTATCTCGTTTCTTTGGTCATTCATAATAAAACAATCCTGAATGTACTAGTTCTATAACTTGATATATTGATAGAGTAATTAATCAGGACCCCACGTGTATTCTTTTATATATATACTAATAAGTATTGATCTAAAGCACCCTATTATGTGCTCACCCTAAAAACAGTAGTTATGATATTTATTTATCATTATATATAATATATTATATAATAATACTAAATTATATAGTTCTAAAAAGCGAAGTTTAATATTGAACTGAAATCCATTTTGAATTCTTCACTAATTTTGTTAACATTAAAAGCTAAAGTATTTCATTATCGAAACTTTTTACTGTTGTAGTATAGAGTCAAATGTTAGTACAGGTATTTGAACAGATTTATATATCCATTTATACTTGAATACAGGTATCATCAATGATCGCATCAGTGAGCTGTCAAAATAACTCTTTGCCGGCCACTGTCACGCACGCAACACGAGACTTATTTTCTCTATTTCTGGTATTTTTATGCTCTTTATTATGACAGTCTAAAATACGAGCGAAACAAATTTTCGTGTGTTAAAACCTACTTAGTCGTACGCAAAACAATCAAATCTGAGTGTGTATATGTTAATATCAGGGAAATGTTCAAGTGAACTACCCTAATAGCTCAAAATGTATAGACAAATAATGACAAATTGACATTAGGGTTGCAAACAGGTAGCACGCAAGATCGTTCTTGTGCATGTTCATCGAGCACAGCGTGCTAACATTATGCCGACAAACAGTCAGTATCGAACTGTTAGGGTAACAGTATCACCTCTCACTGAGGGAATATTAGATACACGCTTCTATCTGGTATGCTGATCGAGAGTTCTGAATGGTCACAAAGATCCTTGACATACGCGTACACACGCATCAATCGCGTCACGTTGTTTGAGTCCGTTAGTGTATCTATATTGAGATGAATCCTGAGAATGTTGAATAATTTCCTGAAGTCGTTTCATAGAATTAAACAGGATTTGAACTTGTGAAACACCATTCGATTATTTTATTGAAACTTTATTGCTTACTTATGAATGTATTTTACTACAGTTATTAAACAAGATATATTCTTGCCGAAATTCAATTTTGATTGTCACAGAATCTAAAATCAATTTTCTTCAAACTAAATGTTTAAACAATTTAAACATTTTTTTATAAATAAATCATCGAACGTAAAAGTGTACCGTGAGCAATTATATGATTAATTATATTATTTCCTATAAATGCTAATATAAAGAAACATTATCAAAATAGTAACAGTTCTCGTAAAAACAAAGAATTATAAATAATCGAAGAAGAAATACATTTTTAATAGGTTTTTTTTTGTATGACTGTTCTTTGTACAAAATGATAAGCAGTATCAGCACCCCTACGGTTGTGATTTGCACAGTGTAAAGGACAACAATATATAAAACATAAATGTAAAGAAAGATAACAATACATTATTTGTATTTCCAATGTTTATGTCTCGGCATTTTGTGTGTGTGCATGTGTGTGTCTTTTTTATAATTAAAAGTAAATTCGATATTGTTTTTGATGTTGGTGTCACGCGTCATACTTTCATTGTATGCTTTTAGTTTATTGTAAATATCTTTATCAAATTATTCTAAAAATATTTACAGTTCTACATAATTGCTGTTTTAATAACAAATTAATAAAAGGACATTGTTATTTGAATAATACAATTTTAAACAATTCTTCAAAATGAAATTTTTACAACTAGTCGAAAAAATACTTTTATTATTCTTTAAACAAAATTTCTATAACAAAATAACCAAAAATATATCGCACTTCGATTGTTTATATTTTATTTCATGAAGCATTTTTTTTTTGTGGATGTATTTATGTTATATGTTTGAACGTTAAAATAAAACCAAAAATTATACTCAAAAAAACAAATACACATTGTATTAAAGCAATGTAATATATATCTTGATATATGTATGTATGTATTTATTTGTCTGTACATGCTAAAACGATATATCTCTTTAAATATGTCGTATTCCAAATTTCACGCAAGATTTTGAATTTTGTTCCATTTGTTCGATGAAGTGTTGCTAGCGAAAAACAAGACAGCGTGAGGACTGATAGATTAGGGTTATAAGAAAGGGTTTTTCATAACCCTTTTCAATATCAGCTCTCATGCTGTTTTTTCTTTAGCAACACTTCACCGAACAAGTGGCGCAAAAATTCAGATCTTGCGTGAGGTTTTGGACACCTTTTATATTTAAAAAATCATTTTATATTAAATAAGCACTTTCTTTCAAAAATTTTCCAACCGAAGAGACAATTATACAACATACATATACATACAAATTTTGAAAATTTAAGAAACCAAACCAAATTTCAGTTTAAAGTAAGAAAAAATTCTTTGAGAGAAATAAACTGTAGAAAATAAACTAAAAGTAACTGTAAAATAAACATACTGTGCATCAGAAACAATAAGCTATACAAATCTGTTCAATAAAATAAACTTTAAAGAGAACTTACAAAAACGTTTATAATTTGTTATGCATTAATATTTAATTTTTAAATTTCACTGCATTATTCGCGTGTACACAAGTATCTCGATGTAATTTTTCTGCAGATTTCAGTCAACTGTAAAAAAAAATTCCATTTTAATTTATCTTTTACCAAATAAAATCTAACAATGCAGATTCTAAGAATGACACCTTATACAAATGCATGGAATTTGACCAATATTTTTGTGTTTAAAGTTCGGAACAATTTCGTACTCAAACGTGAAATCATAGGTAGGATGCGTACCTGCAAATTCTGTGGCTTAACTTAATGTGGCTCTGAATGTATCGATGTACAATCGTGCATTATGGACGTGAATCTTTTCTCCTATATGTTTAAACATAAGAGGTGGCGTTGCTAAGGGAAGTTGACATTACCATCGTGTATTATAATGTTTCAAATAACGCTAAACCAAATTTCGGATTGATTCATAGGTTATTTCTAACTGACAGTCATTTATATTAAGCGTACTAGGTTGTTTTCGATACAATGAAAACAAAACAAACAAAAAATCAACAACATTGCAATAACTCTCCACCATCTTCAACGATGAGATATTAGTTCAACGATCTTAAACGTGACCGAATATTTGTTTTTTATGAGGAGAGCACAGGACACTTGACAGACTTGATTACTAAGGAAATCATTCAAAAGGTCTGTGCCATGATTCTTGCTGATCGCAAAACGAAAGTGCGCAATTTATCATGATGCGGATACAGTTATCAATTTGAAAGCAGTGTTTCGATTTCTTTAAGCAAAATCCTCTCTGAAGAAAACAAAGACGGTCCCATCAGCCGAAAAGATCACGACTACGATTTCGTGGAATCACAAGGGAATAATTCTTCTGCACTTTTAGAGAAAGGAAACACGATCACTGAACAGTGCAACAATGAATTATTGGTCCGATTCTATGAGAAATTGAGTCTCGATCCCACTTGCCAAAGAAAAACGTGCTACTCCATCAGGACAACACATTACGTCACTTATCCAAAATCATCATTGTTAAATTGTATGAATGCAATAAAAAAATGTGTAGCGTGGGAAACAAGTTCAACTGAAACGAACTCTGTTTCAAAGATGTTGATAAATTGTATTTTTTAGAGGGTTTGAAGAAATAGCAGAGACATTATGAAAAGTATATTGCCCTAAAATGAACAACGTATTAACCGTTTACGTGAAAAATTTGCATCTAACATAGGTGCTTATTGTTCAACCAATCGAACTCATTTGAACACTTTAAAAATTAATCACGTTACGTGGATTCTTTGCTACACAACAACGAATGTTATTATTTCCTAAAGGTTTTTACTATTATGATTATTATTAAATTTGATTAACTTCATTTTATTGTATTGTATATTTCAGTTTTTAAGAATATTGCAATTCTTTAACTTTACTTACATATAACAACATTTACAAATTATGTGTAAAACTAAATAGCTTATTCTTTAACATTTTTTATATTTGAATAGTTGTAGCATACTGCATCATTTGCACGTCAAATAATAATCTTATAACTGTATTTTAGTAAATTAATATTTTTTTATTTTTTTATGTGAAATATGACCTGCCCCAAAATGTCATAAAGTCGAATTATAACTCAAATGACTATCGATTTTTTTGTTAACTATAGTCTAATTACTTCTGCCCTAGTTTACTTTATCATAACGAATATTCCATGCTAAAATAGTGTTTTTTCTATGTTTTATACTAAAATAGTAATTTTTTTAAATTCAACGAATAAAATACCATAACTTGTTTCACTTAAATACATATTTCAATTTACATTTTTAATTAATTTGTTTGTTTGTTTTTTTGTTTTAAATAAAACACAATTTAATTAATATTTATGAATTCATTATGTTATTTTTTTACGATATTCAATTTAATTCCTGTTAATTTGTTTAAAGATACACCAACTGATCATTCCTTGCGTTATATTATTAATACTGCCACATGAAAGAAAAATCAATTTGGCATCTTAATTGACTCAAATTGATTTCCGTTTGCTGCCCAACCACAAAGCGTTTTTCGTGCCATATACAACACCCGCTTATATTAAAATATAAACGCGCTGTATCCTTTCACTTCAAATTCCCTCAAGTTCAAAAATCAGGCATTAAAAAGCGTGTGTGTGGAAACATTATCACTTTGCGAGAAATAAGTCAAAGATAAATATTTTTCTGTTGATTGTGTTAAAAAAACGAACTTTTTGTTAAAATAATATAAAAAAAGAAACGTACTGTCAAGAATAGTCAGTTCAGATCTCGAAATAGCATTAAATTTACATATAAATGCACAACATGGTATGTCAAAAATTTACATTCGAAATGTGTCAATAGGAGAAAGGACCCTTCGAAATGCACATTAATTCAAAATGACACTTATGATTAATTAAAAAAAAAGATTTCACATTTGAAAAACTGACAAACAAGAAGCAATAATTACCAAAGTGAAAATAACATAACACTATTTTTTCATACAATTATAAAATACAGTAATTTTACAATTTGCATTGGCAAATTATGTTCAACCGAAACATCAACTCGTACGACTTTTATTATTAATTTTTTATAAATGCCAGTACAAATGAGATCGCAGTTTTATTCTTAAATTCTAATTAAATCATTCGAAGCTGAGAAGTTAACGGCGCAAAATTGACCTTTTATTAATACTCACTAATATTTCTTACAAATGACCTATTTAAGACCGTAATGCATCAATAATTCGGTAAATAATATCTGACTTATTATTATTATTCTTGTTATCATCATCATTATTATTATTATTATTATTATTACTATTATTACTATTATTATCCCCCTTCAAATATTTAGTCGCGCACATCCAAATTTATTGCATATATATATAATAAATTTTTTTGACTTATGTTTTCACTGGTTTTCCACACGCGAATGTCATAAGACTTTGCAACGTTTGATACGAATTAATGCAGTAAATAAGCAAAGTGCCACAAATGTAATCAAATATGACGAACTAGAAATGCATAAGAAATTGTTCGAACAGAACAATGCAGATCAGACGCAACAACAAAGTTGAATTATATTTCAAAACATTCCTTATTGGGTATTAACGACAAGTAATTATTCGAAACTTTGTACTTTCCGAGTCTTTTTTCTTTTTTTTTTTTAATTCCATTTAAAAACTTTAATCTGTAACCAGCCAAAAGACCATCACTATCGCGCACCTGTACAAAAGCAGTTTTAAAAATTCATTCCTCATTAACGAAAAGTAGTTCAAGCATCCATTCGCTGACACGGTACGTACAAAAATGTTATTTCGAAACAAATTGCAGCCTTCATTTAGCTGTTACGTTTGATCATTACAACACAGAAAAAGTTCTCGAAATTAACAAAATTACAACTCACGATCTACATCCTCGTTCCCCAAAGCCAATTACAATTCCCACAAATAACTTACAGAATAACGCCGTTACATTTTCGTCACAATGGCGTAACCTGACGAAACTCGTTTCTCAACTTCTTTACAACACCGCTTGCAAACAAGTCGGGTTAACAGTAATATTTGTTTAACATTTCAAAGGTTCCGTACACGTCGATTAATTAGACCACTGGACTTAAAATACTTTTCATTTTCAAATGTCTGATCTTAAAATTAATGAACACAAAATGTAGAACGTCTGAACTATATTTGAACGATTCTTTTATTCAACCACGTCGTGCTAAAATCCAATCGATGAGCTGCGATTCAAAAACTGCGATATCGATTTCACAGCCCGCTACTTATGAAAGCATAATTAAGATCAAAATCTGTGCGTTCGAACTGTCGAATTTGTAATAGCGAACTTCTGTTTGAACAAATACAAATCATAAGTGTGCCTGAAATATGACGTCAAGAGCGTGAGATTTTTTTTAATATGATTGTTTTGTAACGATGAATGTATAAAGTTAGAAAAAATTTAATGAATCGAAATTTACACGTTGCAAATTGGAGCGAACATTTTGCGAGGTGTGATGTTCGCGGCAATAATTGTGAACGCTGTTGTAATTATGCAATATTATTCTGCAGGTTTTCTTCGCGAGCCCTTGGGTTGCGCCGAGCGTTGAATAAAAAGCATAAATGCAACAAAAAATAGCGAAATAAAAATAGACGCGCATCGGTGTAACGGATTCTTTTGCATACAATCCCGTGATCCGCGTTAAAATATTTATCTTGGTGCAATAATAACTCGATCGATACTTTTGTCATCCGAAAACAAGAAAAAAAAGAAAATATATATTTGTTTTGCCCTTTCATTATTCCAGAAGAAGCGATTCCTTCTACGGGAATGCATTAAAAATTTGTCACACAATACCATTAATCAGCGCTATGTTTGACAAAGCATCACGGGCACCCCCTCGTCGTTTCCCTTTAACGAGTAAAACTACGCCCACGCATTTTTTACGAATGCGTTACTAATATTGATATACGGTGCAGTCGCCAAAAGTAACCCATCGAGCGTGGATTGTGTCCCGTCATGTTTTTACTTTTCCTTTGCGATAATAACTCTCAAATGTTTTAGGAAAGAAGCATGATACGAATTGACTTAATATTGACTTAATATTTGATAAATCGTACCATACTATTGAATTTTATATCCCATTTATGCAGTTTTTATATATTTTGTACATGCAAAGTTAATGCATATAAAACAAACAAAATTTCTCAACGGAAAACAGAGGGTTATAAGAGTAAATTAAAGTTTTATGGACAAAAAGCAATTGCGCCACCGTGATTGGTCATTGTAAAATATTATAATCCTTATAAATTAATTCATAATAATATAGTATCAACTTTTAAAAAATTAAACTCCTGGCGCATGTAATTAAAATAAATATTCCTGTGTACTACTTTGAAATAAGAAAAAAAAAGTTTAAAATAATGGTATAAATGCTAAGTGCAATTTATTCCTTTTCACTTTTGATAGACGTGGGAATAAAAAATTTACGGGGTTATTATTTAAAACTAATTTATTAATTTGCATAATTAATAGGTGAACGGTGTATTCTCAAGAATAATTTCAAATGTTGCATTTAGCGTTTCGTCGCTAAAATTAGTAGTTTCGTAATAAAAATATTTCAGATGCAACTATTTTCTTAGTAATTCTTTGCTCAAGCACAAGTCACTTGGAATGAAAAGTGGTAATTCATAAAATTTGATCAGCTCGTTTTAAAGCACGAAAAAAAACTGGATGACTTAAATTTAAAAAATAACATAATTTACTAATTTTAAATAATTGTCTAATCTCACCAACTAAAATTTTGGTTTATTCGAATTAGAAAATGTCCTCGATTAATCAACGTAAAATGCAGTTAAATACAACGTTGTTGTAATATTAATAAACGTTATAATAATATTTTATGAAGAAGTTTAATATTGTTATAAATCAAATACATGAACATTTATTCATTTATTTAAATTTTTAGAGGCTGAAAAATTGTGTAATCTTTTCTAATAATTTCGTTTTCATTCAAATTTACAAACCTTTGTATTTTTATTTTCTGATAAAACTTGTCACTATAAACTATCAGTCTTACAGTCACTCCACTAATTTTATCAGTTGTTTTATTATTAGTCAGTTATTTGTTATTGTTAAAAACAAAAATTACATACTCATTAATCTCATATAAAATTGTGAAACATCTAAAGAAGTTTTCCATACGCACAGTTCAAGTTCTTTCAAAGGGCCCGAGGCGCGGTACTCTCAAATTTTCAGCACTTTGGCATTTTCCCCGCGACATCGTACCATTTATTTTAACACTAACAACTTGTTAAAAGAATGATAATAATAATATCAAGTCTGAAAGTACTGTCTCAGAGACTATATTGATTTCGCTAACTGAAGTGTTAGGGGTCAAACATTAAGGTTTGCTGTGGGCTAAATGCCAAGAGAGCAGAAAAAAAAAGAGTATGAAACTTATCTCCATTCCTAAAATTAGTGGATAAAGTAGTGTGCGAACTATCATATTATGTTTGTTGAATCTGTAAAGTAACACATAAAAGCAAAAAAATTATACTTGAGGTTTTTTTTAAATTTCGAACAAATCACTGTGCATTAAAAAATGAAATTGATCAGTTACAATCAGCTGATTTTGGATGCGCATTGATAGTAATTTATAGCAAGTATATAAAATCATAAATATCGTTTCTTAAAGATTTCTTAAATATTAGAAAATATTGTAAGAAATAAGTGGAACATAAGGAACATTACGTAGTTCCGATGAAATGGTATAAGGCAAATAAATCCTCGATTCGGTCAAAGTAAAAGCTGTAATTTTTACAAGAAAGTATAAAATTTGAAATTCGACTAAATGAAAATTAGGAAAAAACAGATGTAAAATACACAAGAAAGCAAATAGTTGAGAGTATAAAAAACTTGTTTAACTATTTCCAGAGTCGTTTAGAATCAGAATGCCAAAAGGCTTTTATCATGTTTTGAACGTAACTGAGCTTAAGGGCTTAAATGGAATTCGGAGTCAAAACAATTGGTGTGGATCTATTCAACAATTATTGCTTCAGTATATTACTCTTCCATTCCCACTTTGAAAGGCTTATTGAGAGTGCAAGCAAGCATTATCACTGATTGTGAAAAATTGCATTGTGAAAGCAACTTACAAAATTAATTAAGTTGTTGTCCAATGAAACTGATACGGAAAAGAGATCAAACTGTTCAATTTAAATTTGAGATTTGTACTGCGTTACACTTGAAACTATAACAAGGTATCTGCCAAAGACACAGTCGCAGCATTCTCACGGGCCTAGACGCAATTACCAAAATTGAAAAAATACTTCTTTCATTCTTCAAGTTCTTTTTAACCACGTGTTAATTGAATACAAATCAAATAATACGATTAGTGAAGGAATAAAACTGCGGTCGAAGAAAAGAAATTCTTACTTTATAATTTCTTTGTTCTTTATCTTCGGAAACTATGGTTAAACCTATATAAATTCTACGACTACATCTGTTGAAAACAGTTCCAACTATTCTATCTGTGCAGTCACGTATGAGTTTAATCCAAAATTCACGGTTGTTCCACGATAAAATTTATGGCACATTAATTATTTTCAAATGAGTTATTACACTGGTACCAATTGCAACTTATTAGAAATATTTTTCGTTTTTCTTCACAATTTCTTCGCATAACTAGAAAAAGAACAAAAATCTAATGCATGATGTATTCATAAAGTCTTTAACCAATCATTTTAACAGGCAATGGTTGAAGTCAAACGATTCGTTTATTATCTAAAAGAGATTAGTATTAATTGCATCTAAAACCAAAAGCCAGATTGGGTTGGATTTACTAGATTTCTCGTCGTGCGGAACACAATTAGCCTCCTATCATTGACACGATCCCTTCAACAGTAATCGAAAAGAAGAAAATTGTCATTAGCAAGCGTTCTTTGGTACATCTCAGAAAAATGTCAAATTAGGTGGTAAATGTTATCACTGCATTCACTTCGATTACATCACAAAGTTTACTTCCTCGCCAATTTGTACAAGAGTTAGTTCAAACTATACTTTTTGTATATCAATTCCGAGCATGCATTATCTTATATGATTATAATTATCTCATATTATCACTAATAAATTGACAACTGCCAAACTTTGCTATCTCTCTCAAATCTTCAAAACGGCATTTTAATTTTATTTACAGGAATTTAGGTCTTACAATACTTTAACGAAAGCCAACATTTAAAATGCTAAAGCACAATTTTATTGTTATTTATCATTATTATTAAACAATATGATTTTATATTTGTTTATCTCAACAGAAACAGCTCTTTACAAATGTTAAATTTATTTTCATAATTGTTGTTTTATTTCTGCCCCAATAATAGAGTGGTTAATCGAACTGCATTATAATTGATTGATTTAAACAATTTTTGCATTATTAATAATAAATTCAAAAATAAATTAAATCAATACTGATGAATCTTAGTTACTATTCATTGTAAGAGATAAAAATGTTTACTCGATTTTGCTGGGTAAATTTGTATGTAAAATTAAAATTATCGCAGATCAATGATAACATTTACAAACATTGTTCAATGATTAAATGTATAAATATAAGAACATTTCATTAAACTAGATCAACAAATAAATTTTAGAATCATTATTAACAATAATTTTCAAGATAAAAAAATGTGTGTATATATATACGACATTATGAAACAATAATTGAATTGTGATTAATGAATTAATTTGCATAATTTAAAGTTATGCATTGAATATACTTTGTTTCATTAAAAGCAATTAATGTTTGCACATTATTATTGTAACCACTAAAATAAAAAAGTGTACAATCTGCAAACATTAAATCTTGAGAGATACTTGTATAATTGTTTAAAACATAATTAGAATAATTACGTAAACTTTATTTACTTGTTTTTCAGCGAAAAAACGTTTTTTATTACACACGAAACAAGTTTATATTCTAAATTTATTTTCATTTTTATAAATCAATCTTTAAACATTGATTCAAAATACAAACATATATTAAATTATATTAAAATCGTATCAAAACATAGTGAATTTTTTGTAATAATGGCAAAGCTGAAAAAACTATGAATCATATCATTTTCTTACGTAACACATGTAACAAAATTTATGAATTCTTCGGTAGCAATTTTTTATTGCACATTTATATATACTTGCAGTTTTATAGAAACATAATATCGAAGCACACATGAATATTCAATATCTTATTTTTTTTCTGAATTTTTTTTTTGTCACAATATGCCTTTTACTAAACAAACTAAAACGGTCGTTTTATAAAGGACACTTCAATCGTATGAAAATTTTATCTGAAAAATACTTTCATACTTCAGTATCTTAATTATAAACAAAATGCAGGAAAATAATAAAATGAAGCAACCTCATTAAACCACCTAACTTTTTTCCCTCGAAATCTTCTGCGTGATGTCTGTAGTTTAATGTGACTGTCTCACTTCCGAGACTGTTCTGCTAAGAAATTTTACTTTTCATCATCTCCTTC
>JABFOX010001946.1:0-12091 GCA_022817665.1 Axea sp. ZL-2020
GATTCTATGCCAGCAATAACTCGTCTTGATCTTTCTAGAAACAGTCTCACTTTTATTCCTAAAAATTTATTCTCAAAACTTCTATCCCTTCGAGATCTTAATTTGTCTGATAACTTAATCAGTGAGCTTGAAACAAACATGTTTTTCGGAGCTGTTTCATTAACGAAATTAAATTTAGCTGGTAATTTCTTAAAATCACTCCAGGTGACTCCATTCTTAATAACACCAAGCCTATTTCGACTGGATGTGAGTAGAAATAATTTAGAAAGAGTTTGGAGCGAAGCAAGACAACCATTAAAGAGTTTGAGGTGAGTTAATTTCGTTTTTTTAATTACAGTGTTAATCAAATATAAACTGTTTTCAAATATAAAATAAAATTTAATTAACCGATTAATTATTTAGGTCTTTTTCTGTACGTAACAACTGGTTGAAACGTTACACCGTTGAAGAACTAAAAGCCACTCCAAAGTTGTCTGGTTTAAATATGAACGAAAACCCTTTTGTTTGTGATAAGGATTTTAAAGATAGTATTGAATATTTAACTAAAAATGGAATCATTCCTAAACAGTCTACAATGTCGTCCGAAGATTTCAGCTTTACCTATGAATCTATTACTCAATGGTCTGATTTAGCTAAGAAAGTGTGCCAGTTCCTCCACGAAGGACCACCATCAAGGACACCAGACAACTTCCCTGTCGTTACTCATAACATTTTCATCGAATCATCAAACGTTTCTTCTTCTGAAAACGATCAAAATGATATTCGTAACCAAGATCTTGATGATGATAATGACGATGACGAAGACGACGAAGATGAAGATGAAAACGAAAACGATGACTTGGTAAATATTTCAGAACATCAAATAATATATATTTTAATACATAATTATTAAGTTTACTGCGTAATTACTCAAAAGGAACAATATAAATAACAATTTAAAATTAAATAAAATAAAATGAGATTAAAGATAACGAATTTGACAACATAATTAATTATTAATTTAAATGTTGATATTTTCAAATCAGACATAAGGTTATTTTTTTTATTTTAAAAAATTAAAAATACTATAACAAAAACATCAAAATAATAAACATTATATTAAATTTAAAGTAAATAAAACACAATGAATCAATAATTATATCATGAAAAAGTACATTCAAAAAAATATGTTTATGTATTTATTGAACATTCCGTAATTTAAAACCAATATTTTAAGATATTGCAACATGTATTGGCAAATTAATAACATTGTATTAAACAAGTTCAGTATATTTATACAAATATCGTTCAATGGCCACTTCGGTTTATAAATTATTGAATGTTTAATGTCAAAGTTTACACGTAGAGAAAAATTATAATATAAACTACAAAATCTTAAAGAAAAATTGCTTGAACAATAGCGGAAAAATAAAAGTGAAACTGAAAAAAATTATCACATCATTCGGTAAAATTTTGTTGAATTTTCATTTAATTTTAATCAACAATTTAGACATTTTTAACTAACAATTCAGCACTTTCTTACCAATTTCAATATTATGTTTCTGTGATCATTTATGCTGGTTATTTTTATTTAGAATTATTTCTGAATGTTTTCGAAAAATATTTATCTCAGTTGTTATATTTTGAATCATTAAAAAAACATTTATGTTTCATTTTTTTTTTTTTAATTTATTATAATATTTTTAACAAAAAAAAATCAGTTATAACTAAATATAAGTACATCTATTAAATAAAGATAAAAAAGAAAATACTTCTAAAATAACGCAGTGACAAATTTTAAAAATTGTCATAATCTTTTATACTTAAAACTGTGGTCCAATTATTAAGTATGAAAATTGTTATATTTAATAAACATATTGTTATGATCATTATGTTTTTTGATATTAATAATCTAACAAAACAATTAATGATCTTTTTTTTACAGTTGACCTACGATCAAGATATTGGCGATGGTATAATTTCCTTCACATCTTCTAATCAAGAAGATGAATATGATGAAGGAATTTTGCATAAAATAAGCTACGAGTATCGTTCTTTGTATACCGATATTATGTTTCCTGTTTTGATCGTTATGTGCGCAACATTAGTTTTGTTCTGTTTAATAGTAATCTTTAAATATATATCGAAACGAAGACGAAGTGGTCCAGTTATCAGGCCACCAATGATCCTGCGTCAGGGATTCAACGATAACAAAAATTGTGGCCTCGTCTACAAGCCACTACAAGAAGAAATTGCTACTCCACATATGCCAAAAAGAGGCAGTTTTTATTCAAGTAGTACATTCCACTACGACAAAATTGTGCCTGAAAGCGTATAAATACATAAGCTTTGCTTTTACTTAACAAAAATATGCAATTAGAGATGTGAAAAACCGATGTTTCATTTAAAAAAGAAAACAAACAAAATTACAATCTTAATTTACACTAAATAGATAACAAATAAGTAAAGTTTATTTTTATTAGCTTAAAATATAAACATTCATTAAATCGTCATTTTGGAAATAACTATGACGATGTTAAATGAATTATATTTAATAATCAATAATTAAGGAATGATAATATTAGTCAAATTTTAGACGGTTAATTTTATTAAATAAACGATTTTCTAGATATTATTAGAAACCACGTTTAATTTAACTGTTTATTAATCGGACTACTCACATGTACCAACGTAATGTATTGTTATTAAACAATCATAAAAATTATTGCATGGATCTTAAACAATTTTTTTTATAAATTAAAAACTTACAGTCCTCAGTAAATATATATAACAGCATTCACTTTATTAAGAAGAAAAAATTATTTTTAATTTACCTATATAATATCCTATATTTTATGCCATATAAATATAAACTTTACTTATGTCTCATATATTCATAGAAAATACAATATTTATTTTACTATGAATAATAAAGTCATGCAACAACGAAACCCACCCTTAATTAAAATTTCCGTTTCATCAAATAATGAATTCTTATTTGCAATAAGAATAAGAATAGACTCAAGTTCTTTAAGAATTGAAATTATTATCTCATTTAACATGACCATGCAATAATTGTTGTGATTATTAAATAATCATGCTATAAAATGGAATAATTTAACTATATTATTTTACTATAATGTAGTATTACATTTTTAACTTAATTTTCAAGTAAAAATTATAAAAAGGTACTTTAGTTTGCATATTTTTATACAAATTTAAATGTCTATTTTTCAGTAACTTATACGATGACTGTCCGATTTGATAGTCTAAAACGTGACATACAAAATGCAATTTTTATACAGTAACTAAGGACTGCGATAATTATCACTGTTATTTTATGCAAAAATATATTTATGTATTCGTACAATTATTTTAGTATCTCACACATCTGAATTCGATCCATTTCATATTTAATATATTCTGTTATAAATAAAGTAAGGAACAATAAAAATAGCATTCTACATTTTGTTGTTAAATATAAAGCAAACAAAAATATAGAACGCAAATGTGATTAATTATTTGTGAATCATGAATAGTGATTTATTTGAAATAATAATTTAACGACAACAATTAATACTTTGAATATTGCTTCAATCAAATAATTAAGAAATATTCATTGGAATTTATACAATTTACATAACAATAAATGTAATTTTTCTACAAGATCAAATGAATTAACGAGTGTAAGCAAATCGAAACATTTGTAATTGTTAAAAAAACGAATATAAAAGATCAGTGTAAAATACATAATAAAAATCATAATTTAATGCACTTTACACAAACGATTACTCGTATTGTATCAGTACTAAATGAATGATAGTACAGTGTTAACTAACGTTTAGCGCATTGATAGTACGTACTATACAGTTTATCGTCTATACTCCCTGATATCCATTGTAAATAATATTTACTTAATGTTTTAATAAAAAGATAGTTAAATAATGAAACGTATTTTATTATTATAATAATTAATCTTCGAATTTGATAAATATAAAATAATACAAAATAATATACATTGAAGTGTTTGCTCATTCTTAATAACATCTAACAACAGCAATGTTCGTTACAATGATATATATAATAGCTCTTTATAAATCTGGCATATCAAAATGTATAACTGGAAAATTACCTTGAAAATAGTTTATACATGCAGTGTATAAACTCTTGTTTCAAACGAAGGACACTCCATGTTAAGCGTTTATCATTTTAAGCCATTTTCCATTACATCGCAATCATACTTTATTTGTATATATATAGTTATCTAAATTATATGTAATTAATATTATAAATGTAAAAATAATACATAGTTAATATTCTAAACGCTCTATTTAAAAAATGAAAATAATTACACGGTTATTATGAAACAACCGATAAATAAGTTGTGTCGCAGTCGATTTCCATAAAAAATTAAAAACATCAGAAATCAATACCAATTTTGCATTGAAACGAATCCAGGTTGCACGTAAGTAATAGTATTTGATACATAAGCAATTATTATTGGCACTTCTTTCATTTCTTGTTGCAATCGACTGAGCTTTTTAAAATTCATATGTTGGCTATTTCGGGCTCTGAAATATTAACAAAAATAATCATTATAAATAACTATAAATTATAAAATAAGACATTTTTTTAATGTATCATGTTTAATATACCTTATTACAAGTATACGATAAACGGGTACACCAGGGTTAGCTTTTTTGTAAGGTTGACTACTCAGATAAACGTTATATGACAAAGTGTAATCGGAACTTTTCTTTCTTACGCTTACATCTAGAACTGGTTTAATTATTCTTAACTTTTCATAAATTTCACCAAAATTTACTGGGCCGGATACTTTCAATAATGGCTTTACAGATTGCTTCAAAACCTGTACTTCACCATCCACATCACTTGGTTCTTCATCATCAATTGTGATTGTTTTTTCTTCCAACCATTTTTCTTTTAATTCAGCCCAAGATGAAACATTTGGAAGTTTATTAAATGAAGGGGCATTAACTTCGTCATTTCTTGTTATGTCGACAATATCTGAAGATTTCCGAGAATTTCTATGAAAATTCACATGATTGGAATTGATCTGAAAATGAAAACGATAATTATTAACAAATAAATATAATTAATTTTAAAATACAACACTGAAAATCAACATTTTATTAATTATGTACCAATAAATACCAACATGCTTTAAAATTTCTTTGATATATTACATAAAATACATACAAATTAAAAGAAATGTTAAAATAAAAGAAAATAAATTAATTTAAAATATTTTCCTTTTAAATTAATAGATTAATCATGATTAGGAATAAACATTAATTTTATTATTGCAAATAATATTTCATATAAGTACTAAATAAATGTTAAATATTTATTAAATTAAGAATCATATTATGTATACATATAAATGTTCAGTTATAACAGTAAATTAAAAATTAAACATTTTATTAAAAATAAGTAATAATATATAAAATAGTGATATAATGTAGTTATTTCATAATATAGTAAATTAGATAAAAATAATATAAACTGTTATTTAATACTATTAACCTTATATAGTCATAAAAAAGTCTATATGAATTATTTCAACTATATTATTTATAATAATTATCTATAATTGTTCTGCATAATATTAATATCAATTTAGTATTATAAATAACTTTTAGAATTATGAAATCATTATAAATAAAATATCAATCACTGCGTTACCTGTGGTCTCCAATTGTAACTACTTCTAGTATTATAGTACGCATGCTGCATATTTTGTTGATAAGAAAAGTGAACATTTTGTTGCACAGCTGTTTGAAATGGATTACGATATCTAACACTCATATGAATAGAGCGCATAACATTTTGCATAACACCAAAAAATATGTTATAATTAAAAGTTGACTGATAATTAAAAGAATGTCTTTGATTAAAATGTGAAATATTCTGTTGATAATAAGTATTTCTGTTGAACCAATGCTGTGTCTGTTGCGCAAATCGATTAAATTGTTGTTGTAAAACACCATAATTGTGCTGAGGACGATTCATTCTGGGATTGAAGACATTTGTAACCAGTTGTTGTGAATTATCTTTGTAAGGTACAACAGCTTTGCTCGATGAAGTCTCAGAATTATTTTGATTGTGCATCCACTTTGATTTTCTAAAATAATAAACATCCTTTTGAGGCTTTATACTATGGGGAATGTAACCCCTGTTAATTTTTACAACTGTCACAGGATTAGCCGCTATATTTGGCAATTGATTAAGTATTTCCATTCTTGTTAATGGTCGCTGAACATCTTTATCTTCATCATCAGAAATATCAATTACCTGATAAATATTAATACATGATATTAACACTTAAAAATATAAATATGAATATTATTCATTAAAACATAAATATTTTTCATTGCATGTCTAAATCAATGTCACTTTAATAGTTAAATGAACGCAGATAATTTAATTTTAACAGAGGTATATATAAACTTACTTCTTCGCGTAATTTCTTATTACTCTGATTTTCATAATTGGCATTACGTTTATCTCCTCTCTTAGCATTTCTTTCAATGCTATTAACCACCGTAATATCTTTAGATTCTGTGTTATTCATAAGAATATTTTTATTAATTCTCTTAGGCATTAATTTAACATTCCGCTGAATACGAGAACCTGGCCATTTATTTGCATTAGTTGCTATCTGTATGTTATCAAGAACTATTTCATCAGAAATAATTTCAATTTTATTTGATTTAACTTTTTTCTTTTTATCTTCCATTGCAGAACAAGCGGTTTTGTTGTTTAATGTGTTAGATTCTTCCTTATTTTGCGTATCATTTATATCTTCGCACACTTCCATCTTTGATATTTCATTTAGACATTGATCATTACTCGTATTTTCAGTCTCTTTATCCTCACCTGCCATTTCTTTATTTTTATGTGTAGGTGTGCTTTCAGAATTTCCATTAGTGTCATTTCGATTAAAATTTGTGTTCTCTATTTGTTTAACAGAATTTTTATTCGATACGTCTTCCATTTCCACATCAACAGATATCGGAGTAGCTTTAGTCATTCTTAAACCATTTTCAGGTTCCACTATCACTTTTTTACCAACAGAATGACGAGAATCACTGGAAGATTTTTTTATGTATCTTTGAAGGTGGTAACCTTCTTTTACTAAATGACGATATACTCTATAATGGTCTAAAGTATAATCTCCATCATCACAAGAATCAAATAAAATATCATATGCTTGTTGAATTGAAAGTGGTACACCATTCCAATATAGTTCCAATGAATTCTTTAAATAAAATGTAATTTTACTTCAGATTTATTTTATACCTATTTTATCAAAATAACATTGAAGATCTTACCATTTCTAAAAGTAACAAAGCTTCTTCAGGTATCAAATAAAGTTCAGAATTAATTACATGACCAAAATTGCTCCAGTCTTGACCTGATTTTTTTATAACTTTTGCCCTTTTTTGATATGACAACCATTCAGCTGTAGCTAAATTAGAGATACGATCTACCTTTTCTAAATTTAATAAATCTTTACGCATATTAATTCCATTTTGAATAGCATTATTCTCTAACCAAGAACCATTTGGTTCATATCTTTTTTGTCCAAGTTTCGGTAATGAAGTTGAAGCTTTTTCCCATTCTTCCCAAGCTATGCATCTTATACCTTTATTTTGAAGAAGTTCAGATGCTCTGTAAAGATCAATTTATATAATTATTATTAATGTACAGTTTAATATTGTTAAAAGTTAAGTAGTTCTTCAATAATATTAATTAATTCATTTTTTCAACTAATAATAAATTTTAGTTTTTTATATTTATTTTTTTTTAATTTAAAATTAAAGATATATTATAACTAATAGATACATTATTGACATAATTAATCAATTAAACTTGTAAAATTTATGATACTCTAATAAAATAATACTTTACATATTTCTTCAACTATAACAGGCATTCAATAAATTCTTAGAAAAAGAGAAAAAAATTAATTCATTTTGGATAATTTTTTTTATTTTTTCATATAATCTATTTGTGATACTTAATAAAAGTAAATTGATGATACGAGTGAAATATCTTGGATTTTTTAAGGACTTATTGAATGCCTTATGTATTTCATAATACTCAGATATACTTTATATTCTGTGTTAATTAATTTCAGAGAATATTTTTCATAAAGAAAAATCATAATTTTGACAATACAATTTAATAAAATAATTATTACATAATAATCTAATATATTTTTGAAATAATAATTTCATTTATATAATTTATCAGACATTTTTGTAAAACTATTCATTTTTGCATTTAAATATACAAAATGTGTATTTATTTTATATATGAAGATATTAAATGATATATTAGTAATTGTAATTCAATTCCTAATTATGAGTAAACTAGCAAATCAAGTCTCAAGCTAGTTTATGTTATTTGTTTTTAAGTTTTAATTTAATAATTACAGTTAAAATTAGAATTTATATAATGTAATTTCATACAGTGATATAAAAATTATTAAAAATTGTATTATTCTGAGTTCTTAAGTAGCCATCTTAACAGAATAATAATCATTTTTTATAAAATACTTCATATCAAATTTTATGAAAAACTGATAATTAATACATTTCCTTATGATATGCCAACAAATGTTAAAAAATAAATATCTATCAATGAATGTAAATTAATGTTTTGAACTTCATATTTTCCTATTAAATTGTAAAATCAAATAAAGATGCATTTTAAAATACTCATAAGAGTCCTACAATAAATCTGAAGTTAATTGAAAATATGTGTTAATATGTAATTAAATTGAAATAAAAAATTGAATGTAACTATACATTTTAACCTTAAAAAACATTCTGTATTTATATAAGCAAAAAAAATGAGTGACTTTTAATATAAACAATAAATTTATAACTGTAAATAAATAAATAAATAAATAAACGTCCTAGTAAAACAGAATATAAATAATACTTCAATAAACCAATTTTAAGCAGTTCCTAATTATTATTTATGTTCTAATTTAAAGAAATGTTTATTTAATTTTTTTGTGGGTTACATGGTGAAGAAAAAGAATCTGTTGTTAGCTAATTACAAAATTATTATCTGTCTATACAATAATATTATTAATATAAAAATTTACTGCTCTTTTACATAATTATTAAATTAGTCTAATAGGTTAGAATTATTTCGCTTTAAAGCACATGAAATACTTACTTTAAGAATCTTCCAAGATATTCGTTGTTATTAGTATTAGACATTTTTCTTAAGCTATATACTAAAGAAATATATAGCCTGTATAAAAGTTATTTTTTCTCTATTTAAGAAAACATTATTCAAATTCTCTTTACCGCAAGCATAGACATTAATAAATACGATAAATACTCTATTTGTATTTACATTGACAGCACCGTGTAAGTTGTAGATGGCGCTGTTAAAGCGGAAACATATGAAGTAAACTATATACGCAATTAAATTGTATAATTTGTTATAATATTTTTATATAATTATATATACTTTTTAGGGAAAATTTATATGCATGTAATATGAGTGTATAATTAAAGGAACATATAAATTTACTCATATTTCATTTATTTGGCAAATGTATGTAAAATATTAATATTATTGAAGTTCATTTTATTAAAAATGAAATCAAACGAAAAACACAATGAAGGGTAATGTATATGGCACATGAGTTTACTATTAATTTTATTGTACTTTCTGATTTTACTTCTTATACTTTACTGTTCATTAGTATTATTAACTTATTTTACACGTTCCACAGATCATCAGAAGATTATTTTATGACCCAAAGCATACAAGAACAATGTACAAAAGATATGTTAATTAAATTTTTTAACCATTTTATGGTAAACTGTTATATGTATATGTATATATATATAAAAAGGTACTTATATTTAATGCATTGATTATTTCTTTTACATAATATTCTTCTTGTTTTTATTTTTAGATTAACAAACAAAATAAAATTGATGAAAATACATTAAATATGACTCTTAAAGAAATTTTACAAGTTCATTTATCTGCCGAAATGTTGAAAAACTTATTCAAAAAAGTAAATTTAAAAGTACACAATTAACAAGATAAAAATTATACAAAATAAATACACTAATATTTAATGAATCTATTGAACAAAGATACATAACCAATTTAAAATATATTTTTATATACAGTTTCTGTCAAATGAATTTTTTATTAATTTTATTAATTTTAATCAATGGTTTAATTACTATAATTAGTTTGTTAATTTCTCATTTTTTATTAGATTGATATACAAGGAAATGGATACATAACAATCTATAATTTTATATCATATTTGCAATTAGAATTTGAACAAAAATACCATGCCTTAAAATGGAGAACTTTAGATGAACCTTTAATTGGTGATTGCAAAGTTTTCCAAACTGGATTTCATTCTATAATTCACAAAATTGTTTTACACGTCGATATACCTCTTGTAAGCTATACAACTGAATTTTATAAAATATTATATTTTATGTATAATATTTTTATTTGTTATAGGATACATCATCTCATATTATACAAAATTGTTACTTAACAATTAATCAAGACGGAATCATTACTTTTTGGTCTTTAGATTTAAAATGTGAACGTACAGTCAAATGCATTAATCGTGAGATATTAGAATGAATTAATTAACCAAAATAATACTGCTATAAAATATATATTTAAATATTCTTTACAGATGACTTAAAAACAATACCTATCAAAATTACAGATATGATAGTTCTGTCTAATATTGGAATGGTATGTGTCAGTTCAATTGAATTGATTTTACAATTTTATGACATTTCCGCAGGAAAGTTTTTATTACAAAATAAAGTACTTGTTTCAATTTTAATATATATAATGTTTAATGAAAACTGAACATGTATCAATTTAATTTTTTACAATTTATTAGGTGTACAATTTTCAGTATCCTGTAATACAGATGAATTATTCTTTTAGTAGTGATACTACAGACAATTCATATATAATTTTAGGAGATACAGGTGGAAATGTAATATTAATGATCTTTAATCCTTCTAAACAAATACCTTTTAAGCAATATCTTAATGAAACTGTGGGTTATATCAATTATGATGATATAAAAAAGGTATTTCTACATTTGATTATAATTTTATCTTACTATTTAAATCTTTCAAATTAGAAAATTTGTATAATTCTATTTAAGGGAAACGTAAATGGTTTAAAGGTTAAAGAATTTAAAAAAATTCACTATAATTGGATAAATCAAGTAAATTATTATGTCAATTTAAGTTTGATTATTTCTTGTGCTAATTGCTATAAATGTTCACTTATAGTTGCTAATCCAACTGAATTTAACAACAAAAAATTTATTTTTAAAGTAAAAAAAGGAATTTCATGTTTTTATCTTTGTGAAGGTATTAAAATTACAGCTAATTTATTTTAAAAATAATTGGTTTAATAATTATACGTTTTATATCATTCTATAGATAGCCGAATATTAGCAACAGGTGGTATCGACCAAATTATTCGTATATGGGACCCATTTAAGCCAAATAAAAAAATTGCTCAACTGCGAGGACATGCCGCTCAAATTTGCGTAATATTTATTAAAAAAAATGGAGAACGTCTATTTTCTTTATCTAAAGATAAATCTTTAAAAATATGGGATTTAACTTCTAATGATTGCATTCAAGTAAAAATGATTTATGAAATATTTCATTTTAAATTGTGATTAACCTTTTTTTATATTTTTTTTTCATGTATAATTTATTTTTTTTAAATAAATTTAATATACCAAAATGATTTAGAAAGAAATTATTTATGAAATTCTAACATTTATCAAAGAAAATTTGTTATTTGTTTAATTTAATAAATATTTAAAAGTGATAGATTAAACAATGAGAATTATCAAAAGAATACCTTTTAAATTATATGTGTTATTACTTTTAAAATTATTTTTTAATATTTTAGATATAAAATTTACTTGTGAAAAAATATTTACAATTTGCTCTAATAGTAATGAATAATATTTTGTAAATAATTCTAGTTTATGAAAACTTTTTTTTTATATACAATTTAAAGAAAAACGTTTAATTTAACC